>QEPC01002535.1:26077-79991 GCA_003113815.1 Sphenodon punctatus | reverse complement strand
CTCTTCCCCCTTCCTGGGGTTGTTCCCTCCCCCTCGGTGTGAGTGCCCTTTTTCCCCTTCCCCTGCTGGGGTCCCCCATCCTATTTCCCTGGCACAAGACCCCACCGTGTCCCTTCCCCGAAGTTTGGATTGCGTGTGTGTGCTGGAGTGTCAGGGTGTACCTCGGCTTCCCAGTTTCACTCAGCCCTATGATGATAGGGGTCTGTTCTCTTTAATTAGAGGTTGTGACCCACACACTATCCTGACGGGCATTTTTCCTGTAGGGCGCGTGCCCCTTACTCTGGGAACAGGCCGTGGTCGCGACTGTCTTAGTGTGAGTGTTGTCCCAACACCCCCCTCCCCAGTCACACTGTGACTCTCTAAATTCTGAAAGACAAGTCTTCTTTGGTAGGCCCCAGGACATGATCCTATCAGGATCATGTGTGAAGGGAAGTGGATTGTAGACCAAAGGGGGTTAGACCATAATACTCTTCACTCTGACCATCCTCAGTTGAGGAGCGGCCCATAGGCACAGTTGTACAAGATTATAGTTACCAAAATACCTGAGGCTTCTGTGACTTAAATTTCAGACTTTCCTGGCTACCAGAGCACACCAAACTAGGAGTGTTTGCAAATGTGATGCTAGCCTAGTAAGGCCCACTTTGGCCTTGTTCTGGGAATGTCAGTTGTGGGCCTGGTACAAACCGCTGCAGGGGTAGTGACTGAGCCTGAAAGTGGGCCCGGAATGAAGCAGGCCCAAAGTCCAGGTATGGCAGCTGTCCAGCTGGACTAGAGCACGTGGGAGCATCTGTTCCTGGCCACTCCTGGCCCAGTATTGGGGGTTGCCAATGGAAGGGAGGTGCGACGCGGTTTGGAAGTTTGAAGTTCAGAACGAACTGGATCTGTTCGGACGTCCGAACCGAACTTCTGAACCGAATTTCGGAACCAAACCAAATGACTGAACCAAACCTAAAAACGACCAAACAGTTTGTTCATGTTCAGACACGTTTGGTTGAATTTGGACGGGGAAAACGTGACTGAAAGGCAAAAATGTGACAGGGAGGGGGAATCAGCTGAGGAGCAGACTTCCTGGCAACAGGGGTGGAGAGGCTTGGAGTAGCAGCCAGTCTACCCAATCACCATCACCAGACTGGCTTCGCAGTCTGCGATTGGCCATGGGCTAGGATGCATGGAGCCAATGGGGCTTGTGGTGAGGTGGGCGCAGCAAGAAATAAAACTCATTGCCCTCCCCCCTGCCAACACCTTCTGAGCTAGTCACTGTTCCTGAACAGCAAGCTTTTCAGAAGGATCCCTCTCCCAGCAGTTCCCAGCGGAACTGGATATTATAGTAGTTAAGTTAATACTTAGGTAGGAGTTAGTGCTAGTTAATTATTACAGTTAAGTTAGCTTAGTTATAGATATTTAGTTCCATTGATTTTATAATAGCAGTAGTTAGGAAGTTAATAGTAGTTAGTTAGTGTAATATAGATATATATATAATGTTAGATAAAAAAAATTAAAAAGTGTTAAAAAAATTATATAAAATAATTGTGCTCTCTTTGGGTTGGAGAAATGGAGAAGGGAGGTAGGAGAGGGTGAGGCTGCTCTGCTGCCCTTCAGGCAGCCAATGAGGCATGTGGCAGGGGCCGTGCCATCAGAGTGCCAGCAGTGGGCAGAAGCAGCAGCCCAAGCACATCCCCATGCCCCAAGCTGCGAAGGCCTGATATTGGGTCTCGCTCTTCCAGCACTAAGGGCCAGGGTGTTGGGTGTCGCCTGCTGGCAGTGGAAGAGGCTGTGGTGGTTGTGTCATCTGTGGCTGCTGGCGATCCAGGGGACGAAGTATCCCAGGGGCCAGTATTGTCCCCCGACTCCCCCATTGTAGAGATTTATCTCAGCCCAGATGCTAGAGGGAGGACCCGATCCCCAGGCACTGGCAGCAGGGAGCGTAGCAGCAGCAACAGCAGCTATAGGGGGCAGGGGGAGAGTGCTTCTCAGAGTGGGAGCAGCATGGGGAGTCCAGCAGCCTCCGTCACTCTGTTTGGGGATGGGGACAGCGATGCAGAAATGTCCATGGAGGAGGTCTCTGTATCTGGTGCTGATGAGGTGGTGGCTGCCCCTCAACAAGGTGTGTCACCACTTCAAGTGCCACCATGTCTGATTACTGGCTCTCCCAGCAGGGCATCACCTGCTGCAGGCCAGAAGGCAGCGGGGGCAGAAAATCATGGGTCTGGGACCATTTTAAAGTGGTGCGGGTGAATGATCCCCTGGCGGTGCGGTGCACTTTGTGCAGCAAGGTGGTGAAGCATGGGCAGGTGCTCACCAACCTTGGAACAGCCGTCATGTCCAGGCACCTTAAAACATGCCAGAGTGCCTCTCTGCTAAGCAGGCAGGCTGGATCAGTGGACGCTAGTGGGTTCCCGATTGAAGCGGCCACTCGTCCTCCTTCATTGGGCAACCATCCTGCTCCAGTGGCTGCCTCAAGCAGCAGGAGCAGTATCGCTGCTAGGGGGGAGCAGCAAGAGAAGCAGCAGCAGCAGCCGACCATGGAGGAGCTGGTGTGGGGGCAGCTGCCAAGGCCATCGGCAGCTGTAGGACGGTGTGACTTTCTAGAGAAAGCCACAGGCCTGTTGGGTGAGATGATTGTGTTCGACAGGCAGCCCTTCTCCATGTTCGGGGACACCGGCTTTAGGTGGCTGATAGCGTTCCTGGCCCCGCAGTTTAAGCTGCCGTGCTGCATCACCCTCATCTGTACAGTGGTGTCAGGCCTGTAAAGGACTTTGAATGACAGAGTGAAGGAGCAGCTGGCACTGGCAGGGACTGGGGGTGCCACTGTCAATTTCACAACTGATCTGTCATCCAGTCGATACACCCAACACGTGTACCTGGCGGTGACGGTGCACTGGTGGGAGGACATAGAGTTGGCATTGGACAGTGGCAGGAGGGGCCCTGAAGCAGGGTATAGGTGGGTCCTGCTTCAGGCACAAATAATGGACATTCCCCACACCTCTAGGAACCTCAAGGGAACCCCGAACATTATGGTGGGGTAGTGGGTAACGCCTGGTGCACCGTTCACCCTGGGGTGTGTGGTGACTTATAATGCATCCAATATAGTGATGGCTGTCCACAATGTGGATTGTACCAGCATCTCTTGCGCAGCACATACCCTCCACCTGGTGGTCATGGACGCTCTGGGCTTGGAGGAGAAGGGGATTGGGGCAGGCACCCTTAGCTCCCTGATAGAGGAGAGGAGAAAGCTGGCGGGGTTCCTTAACCACAGTGTTAAGGGCAGCAAAATCCTCAGGGCCAAGCAGGCTTAGCAAACCCCCCCCCCCCAGGGCATCTGCTCGTGCAGAACATGTCCACGAGATGTAATTCCACCTTCCTGATGCTTGAGAAGCCTGTGGAGCAGAAAGCTGCATTGCATCAGGTTGTATTGGATACGGACAGTGGGGCACCTCCAGGCTTCTAGGCCAGAATGGGTGATCCTGGCACAGACGGTTCTAGTTCTCAGACCATTCCATGAGGTGACAGAGACCATAAGCTCCTCCACTGCCACCATAAGGCAGGTGACTCCTCTGGTCCAGAGTCTCCACAGGAGTCTGGAGGAGATCATGCTGCAGGGGCAGTATTGTGGCCCTAGGGGCAAGAAGTTGGGGGCTGAGGCAATTGGGCTGGCACAGAAGCTCAAGACAGGCCTGACGGCGAGGTTCAACAAGCTTCTGCAGCGGGGGGAATATGTTGTTGGAACAATGCTGAACCCCAGGATCAAGGGCAGTGTGGCACGCAAGTCAGCCCACTATGCCATGTGGAAGGATCATCTTGTGGGGAGGGTCTGAAAGGCAGAGCAGGCTCTGGAGAGTTCATGGAACCAGAAGAAGCAGCAGGATGCCCCAGGGGATGGTGGGAGTGGGAGCAGCCACCCCTCTCAGCCAGCAGGCTCTATCCCTGTCCCCAGCCCAAGCAGTAGCAGCAGCACCAGCAGCAGCAGGATGAGAATCAGCAGCACCCCTAATGCCAGAAGCTCCTCCTCTGCGTGGCCCACAAAAGGTCAGGGACTGACAGCGTGGCTGAGGGCAGTGGGGGCAGTGGTGCCCATGGACAGCTATGAGAGGGAGTATGACGGTGCCTCAGCAGGAGTTAATACCTAAGTGGATGAGGAGCCGTGCATCGATCCCAGCAGCGATCCCTTGGCCTACTGGGCCAGCAAGACCAACATGTGGCCGTCCCTGTCCAAAGTGGCCAGGGGATTATTGTCATGCCCACCAACCAGTGTCCCCAGCAAGCGGGTGTTCTCTGTGGTGGGGGACATCTGCTCCCTGCACCGCTTGAGACTGGGGGTCAAGTTGGTGGAGCAGTTGATCTTCGTGAAGGTCAACCTTCCGCTGCTGGGATTCCCCGAGCTGCCCCTGGACAAGGAGTGATGGTGGAGTAGCACACACACCATCCCATGCCAGGGGCAGTCTTGGCAAGGGGCTCCTTGTCAATAAAGGCTGCTGCTGCTGTGCTGAGGTGCTGTCCCTCCCTCCCACTGCTTCAGTGGCACCCTCACTCCCTCCCTCTCTCTCTCTTTCATATTATACATCCTCGGCCAACCTATCTGACTGACTGCATGCTGCAGGGTGGCATTGGGAAACTGTAAGCCTGTCAGCTGGCCTCTGGCTAGACAATCTCAGCCCACCTATCTCACTGGTGCTCTCTCTCGCTCTGCACAGTCTTTGCCAGCCTATCTGTGTGCCCTGCCAACTTGGTGCCAAGGTCCCAGACTGTCTTCCCTACTGCCTCTCATACCATGCTGCCTGCATGCCCACGCACCTGCCTGCCCAGGTTGCAAAGCTTGAACCCTGCCTCAGTCTGCCTGCCTTCTCCTCATGTCACGCTGCCTATCCACCCAGGTTGCAAAGCTTGAACCATGCCTCAGTCTGCCTGCCTTCTTCTCATGCCACGCTGCCTGCCCGCCTGCCTGCCCAGGTTGCAAAGCTTGAACCCTGCCTCAGTCTGCCTGCCTCTCATGCCACGCTGCCTGTCTGCCTACCCTGGCAACCCTGGGTGATGTGCACCACTTGTCTGGTAATCCCGCCGCTGCTGTCTGTTGGTCAATGGGTGCTCTGCTCTGGCCAATCCAAATGTGCCCACACAATCCTGCTGCTGACGTCTGTTGCTGTATGGGAGCTATTCCCTGGCAAATCCAACCATCCTGACTCCATGGGAGCTGTGTACAGGCAAATCCTGCTGCTGCTGTCTCTGCTGTTCCACGGGTTCTGTGCCCGGTCAATCCAATGTCTGCTGCTGCTATGGCCAATGCTGCCTCTGCTGTCCATGCCATGGGTTCTGTGTCNAGAGAAAGCCACACGCCTGTTGGGTGAGATGATTGTGTTCGACAGGCAGCCCTTCTCCATGTTCGGGGACACCGGCTTTAGGTGGCTGATAGCGTTCCTGGCCCCGCAGTTTAAGCTGCCGTGCTGCATCACCCTCATCTGTACAGTGGTGTCAGGCCTGTAAAGGACTTTGAATGACAGAGTGAAGGAGCAGCTGGCACTGGCAGGGACTGGGGGTGCCACTGTCAATTTCACAACTGATCTGTCATCCAGTCGATACACCCAACACGTGTACCTGGCGGTGACGGTGCACTGGTGGGAGGACATAGAGTTGGCATTGGACAGTGGCAGGAGGGGCCCTGAAGCAGGGTATAGGTGGGTCCTGCTTCAGGCACAAATAATGGACATTCCCCACACCTCTAGGAACCTCAAGGGAACCCCGAACATTATGGTGGGGTAGTGGGTAACGCCTGGTGCACCGTTCACCCTGGGGTGTGTGGTGACTTATAATGCATCCAATATAGTGATGACTGTCCACAATGTGGATTGTACCAGCATCTCTTGCGCAGCACATACCCTCCACCTGGTGGTCATGGACGCTCTGGGCTTGGAGGAGAAGGGGATTGGGGCAGGCACCCTTAGCTCCCTGATAGAGGAGAGGAGAAAGCTGGCGGGGTTCCTTAACCACAGTGTTAAGGGCAGCAAAATCCTCAGGGCCAAGCAGGCTTAGCAAACCCCCCCCCCCCAGGGCATCTGCTCGTGCAGAACATGTCCACGAGATGTAATTCCACCTTCCTGATGCTTGAGAAGCCTGTGGAGCAGAAAGCTGCATTGCATCAGGTTGTATTGGATACGGACAGTGGGGCACCTCCAGGCTTCTAGGCCAGAATGGGTGATCCTGGCACAGACGGTTCTAGTTCTCAGACCATTCCATGAGGTGACAGAGACCATAAGCTCCTCCACTGCCACCATAAGGCAGGTGACTCCTCTGGTCCAGAGTCTCCACAGGAGTCTGGAGGAGATCATGCTGCAGGGGCAGTATTGTGGCCCTAGGGGCAAGAAGTTGGGGGCTGAGGCAATTGGGCTGGCACAGAAGCTCAAGACAGGCCTGACGGCGAGGTTCAACAAGCTTCTGCAGCGGGGGGAATATGTTGTTGGAACAATGCTGAACCCCAGGATCAAGGGCAGTGTGGCACGCAAGTCAGCCCACTATGCCATGTGGAAGGATCATCTTGTGGGGAGGGTCTGAAAGGCAGAGCAGGCTCTGGAGAGTTCATGGAACCAGAAGAAGCAGCAGGATGCCCCAGGGGATGGTGGGAGTGGGAGCAGCCACCCCTCTCAGCCAGCAGGCTCTATCCCTGTCCCCAGCCCAAGCAGTAGCAGCAGCACCAGCAGCAGCAGGATGAGAATCAGCAGCACCCCTAATGCCAGAAGCTCCTCCTCTGCGTGGCCCACAAAAGGTCAGGGACTGACAGCGTGGCTGAGGGCAGTGGGGGCAGTGGTGCCCATGGACAGCTATGAGAGGGAGTATGACGGTGCCTCAGCAGGAGTTAATACCTAAGTGGATGAGGAGCCGTGCATCGATCCCAGCAGCGATCCCTTGGCCTACTGGGCCAGCAAGACCAACATGTGGCCGTCCCTGTCCAAAGTGGCCAGGGGATTATTGTCATGCCCACCAACCAGTGTCCCCAGCAAGCGGGTGTTCTCTGTGGAGGGGGACATATGCTCCCAGCACCGCATGAGACTGGGGGTCAAGTTGGTGGAGCAGTTGATATTCATAAAGGTAAACCTTCAGCTGCTGGGATTCCCAGAGCTGCCCCTGGACAAGGAGTGATGGTGGAGTAGCACACACACCATCCCATGCCAGGGGCAGTCTTGGGAAGGGGCTCCTCGTCAATAAAGGCTGCTGCTGCTGTGCTGAGGTGCTGTCCCTCCCTCCCACTGCTTCAGTGGCACCCTCCCTCCCTCCCTCTCTCTCTCTTTCATATTATACATCCTCGGCCAACCTATCTGACTGACTGCATGCTGCAGGGTGGCATTGGGAAACTGTAAGCCTGTCAGCTGGCCTCTGGCTAGACAATCTCAGCCCACCTATCTCACTGGTGCTCTCTCTCGCTCTGCACAGTCTTTGCCAGCCTATCTGTGTGCCCTGCCAACTTGGTGCCAAGGTCCCAGACTGTCTTCCCTACTGCCTCTCATACCATGCTGCCTGCATGCCCACGCACCTGCCTGCCCAGGTTGCAAAGCTTGAACCCTGCCTCAGTCTGCCTGCCTTCTCCTCATGTCACGCTGCCTATCCACCCAGGTTGCAAAGCTTGAACCATGCCTCAGTCTGCCTGCCTTCTTCTCATGCCACGCTGCCTGCCCGCCTGCCTGCCCAGGTTGCAAAGCTTGAACCCTGCCTCAGTCTGCCTGCCTCTCATGCCACGCTGCCTGTCTGCCTACCCTGGCAACCCTGGGTGATGTGCACCACTTGTCTGGTAATCCCGCCGCTGCTGTCTGTTGGTCAATGGGTGCTCTGCTCTGGCCAATCCAAATGTGCCCACACAATCCTGCTGCTGACGTCTGTTGCTGTATGGGAGCTATTCCCTGGCAAATCCAACCATCCTGACTCCATGGGAGCTGTGTACAGGCAAATCCTGCTGCTGCTGTCTCTGCTGTTCCACGGGTTCTGTGCCCGGTCAATCCAATGTCTGCTGCTGCTATGGCCAATGCTGCCTCTGCTGTCCATGCCATGGGTTCTGTGTCCGGGCAATCCAATGTCTGCACCAGCTGCCAATGTTGCCTCTGGGAAATCCAATGTCTTCTGCCAATTCTGCCTCTGCTGTCTATGCCATGCATTTTGTGCCCTGGCAATCCAATGTGTGCTACTGCTGCCAATGCCACCTATGCTGTCTGTGCCACAGGTTCTGGGGCCATCATTCCTTGCACAGAGGCGCTGTCATTCCACCATATCAAGAAACAGCCACTGCAGCCCCAGGCCCCACCGTCAGGATTCTGGGGCCATCATTCCTCGCACAGGGCACTGTCATTCAACCATATCAAGAAACAGTCACTACAGCCCCAGGACCCACCATCAGGGTTCTGGGGTCTACGTTCTGGGGCCTATGTCAATCCTGCTGCTTCTGTCTGCTGTGCCACGGGTACTGTGCCCTGGCAGTACATTGCCAGCTCAAAGCTTGCCTCAGCCCGCCTGCCTGCCTGCCTCTCATGCCATGCTGCTGTGATTGCCTGCCTGCCCACCCAGGTTGCCATTGCCAGCTCAAAGCTTGGCTCAGCCCACCTGCCTGCCTGCCTCTCATGCTAAGCTGCTGTGATTGTCTGTCTGCCTGCCCAGGTTGCCATTGCCAGCTCAAAGCAATAAATTAAATAAATTAAATAAAAGCTTGCCTCAGCCTGCCTCCCTGCCTGCCTCTCATGCTAAGCTTCCGTGACTGCCTGCCTGCCCGCCCACATTGCCAAGCTCAAATCCTACTTGCCTGAATGCCTCTCATGCCATCCTGCCTTCCTGCCCCGCTAACCCATGTTTGCTGTTGCCAAAGGCCCCCACCCCCCAGGCCTATATGCTGTCTGTGCAAAGGGTTCTGTATCCTGGAAACCTGCTGCTGCCAAAGGCCCCCACCCACCAGGCTCATAAAAATTCTGTCTGTGCAAAGGGTTCTGTACCCTCGCAACCAACAATCCACCGCCCACTGTCAAGGAGCCTGTCTCTCTTTCTCTCTGGCACACGCACACAGACACAAGCCCTGGCCCTCCTGGGGGACTGTCTGCAAGTTGAGACCCTGCTGCTACCTGGCAAATCTTTTGGTTAATACCATAACTACGCTACATGTGGAGCCAGCCAGATGCTGCTGGTAAGGATCGACAAGCTGTATGAGATTCTGCCACCTGCCTTCCAGAACTTCAGCACACAAGGATAAAAGATTGAAGAGGTCAAACAAATCTCATAACAACAAATATAACAACTTTTATTAAAACTATTTAAACAACAACAACAACAACAACAAAACAACAACATTATGAAAACAAAACCAAACATTTAAAGGAAACTTATAAAGGAAACAAACTATTAGTGCCTGGGCCTGTCCCCCAGGACTTGGGGGAAAGGCAGAAGGCATTGGGGCGCAGGACAGGGCTGAGGGGAGGCCACTCGGTCCTCTTCAATCTCGTAACCATGGGAGATGGCAAATTCCACATCCCCTTCCACGTCCCGATGCCACCTGGAGACTGCCTGGTGGTACAGTTCCAGGCGTTCCATCTCAGCGGAGACGTACTGGACATACACCTCCACCTTCTTTTTCTTCATCTCGAGCACCTGGAACTGTTCCATCAGGTGGTTCTCCAAGCAGCTGACGCCCTTCATCATTTGGCAGCCAGGCCTTTCAAGTTCGGCCTGAAAGGCCTTGGCCGCAGCAGACTCCCGGGCCCTGGGGGACTCCACATCGGGGCTGGAGGATGGGGAAGGGATTACATGCCGGCGCTTCTGGGTTGCCTTCCTCCCCTTCTTCTGTTGCTGAGGCTGAGGTTCCATGGCCATGTCAGAGTCCTCCTGCCGTCACCGTCAGCCGTGGAGCTTTTCAATATGGGCAATGAGCCCCGATGTGGTCCCCTCTCTCTGCTTCCTGATTCTTTTTCCGCCGAACTAAAGAGCATAAAAAGATATGAACATAAGAAGTCCCATATTGTGTCAGACCAATGGTCTGTCAAGCCCTGCCTGCATTCTATCTCCACAAGTGGGTGGACTGGGTGGCCAATCTGTCTCTGCAGGGGACTTCCGTTCATAACAGGTCATAGGGCAATCCATTCCCTGTTGTTCCAGTCCCTGTGTCTTACCTTGCAAATGGCGATTCCGTCGCCCATCGCATAAAACCTCCAGACATCCAACCTTCTCTGTTGAATGTCTGGGGGTTTCACTGGTGACCTCCGCCTAGGGGTACTCCTTGGCCTGGCACCAGTTCTGGGGCCGGCATCCGATTCCTCTCTGAAATGGGAACACATTAAGAACACCAAAGTAATACCATGCATTTATGATGATGCCTCTAGTCCTCCCCCCTTGGGGTGCTAGGGATGGCAACGGGAGATGTGACTCTGTCTGGCATGTGCAAATCCTGCCCTCCTTGGGGTGCTAGGGGATGCTAGGGATTGCAACTAGAAAGGTCCTGGCTGGCACGTGCAAATCCTGCCCTCCTTGGGGTGCTTGGGCATGCTAGGGATTGCAACTAGAATGGCCCTGGCTGGCATGTGCAAATCCTGCCCTTATTGGGGGTGCATAGGGAATGGGATGGCAACTGGAGAGTGGAGACCCTTGCTAGCCTGGCACATGTTTTGGTGGGGGTGCTGCTCATGCTCATGCCTGACTTCTGGAAGAGCCCCCCACACTACTGTACCCTCTCTCCCTATGGCAGACATCCGCTGCTACCCGCTGATGCTCACTGTTTGTGCCTGACTTATGCCCACCACCCACCCGCATGCCAGTGAGCTCGGTCTAATGGATAGAGCCTTTCTTGTCCTCAAAGTGAAAAAAAAATTACAAACCTGACAGTACCTCCTGTGCCCGCCGCTTGCTTCTCATCCAAGAAGCCAGCCACTGCCCCCAAAGTTCCAGGGGCAATGACCTCCTCCTCCTCTTCCTCCAAGAGTACCACGTTGGCCTCCAGCCATGGCATAAGCACAACAGCCGTCTTCATTTTTTTTTAAACACACAGCCAACCAAAACACACAGTCAGTCACCCACCACACACCAACACTCACCAACCAGCCAAACAATACAGCCAAACCAAACACAAACAATCAAAACACATGAACCGAACAGCCACCCAGCCAAACACACACTCTCTCACCACACAGCTCCACACGCACTCAAATTTCCAGTTTCTGATGCGTTCACATGCTTTTGCGATACATTTTCTGAATGCCTGAACCGAACACAACCGAACCAAACGGCCGAACCCGAACACGGTGAACGACCCGAACGCCCGAACCGAACGCACAAACCAAACCAAACGGCCGAACTGCAACCTGTTCGCACATCCCTATGCCATGGCAGCCAGCCATGACTGCCTATTATTTGCAGCCATGGCTTCCTGTCATGGCAGGCAGAGGGGCTCCAGCCACAGTGTGGGGGTGGAGCCAGCAGGCCACATGGTACTCCCTACCCCCTCCCATCGGGCAGGCCATGGGGATGATTGTTCTCGCTGCCAGAGCTTCCCCAGCAGGAGGTAGTTCTCCCCACCCCTGGGTGGGATGATGGTAGGGCTGTCACATATGTGAGTATCATAGAGGTTTAAAGTTCCCTTTACCTCCATCCCCTCCCTCTATGGGTTATGCCTTCTGTGGTGCACATCCCAAGGCACAGCATATAATCTGGCCCAAACCTAGTGCTTTTCCCCCCTTGCTTCATCTAAGGCTGTTTGTACACAGACACACCCACCCCGCCACTCGGTGTTGCGGGGGGGGAGTCTGTGTATATGGCCACCGGTGCATGGGGGGATGGGTATGTGGCAAATGTGCATCCATATAAATACCACGGGCAGCGAGTGTTGCTGCATGTGTGCTCCTGCTGCACACCCACCAAAACCCGCCACACACCAACCTCCACCCACGGAGCCCTCCGACAGAATGGAGGATGCTATGTAGCTGGAGGTGGGTAGGTGTCTGTGTAAATGGGCACACACCCACCTACACCCACTGTGCCAAAACACCCCACCCCCATCCATGTAAAAAGGGCCTAACAGTCCCAAGTATTGTAGTTAACAGGTTATCCATCCTTACTTCCAAACGTGGGACCTTCCAGTAGAGACACATGGCAGGGCTGTTCAATTTGTACCATGCCAGATGGATAACAAAATATATATTTGGCAGAGCTGCATGTGTGAGAGAAAGCCAGCCTATATATGTGTCCCAGATCAGAGCAGTGAGGCTTGGATGCCTCAACACAAGATAAGTAATCTTTACGTATTTAAAGGAATATCCAACCAAGGTTATCCCAATCATAAATCATACTTGCTCCTTGACACTAGTTAAAGGGGAGAATATGGTATGGTGAGTGGGAGAAGGGGACAGAATGAGCACAAGCAATGCAGAAATAGAGGTTAAAAAACCCTATGCAGCATTTCAGAAGTTAATTCCTTCTGTGGAAATACAAATATTTCCTTTGCATATTCAAACCTTTGAAATGTCATATTACCCTTACAGCACGTCGGATCACTGTCAACAGAAGCAGAAAACAGAACAGGTCCCTGTAAGCGCCGAACTTCATTTGCCAGATGGACAAGCAGAGTAATGCCCTTTCCGACCGTATTCACAAGGTTCAGAACACAATAGGTTTGGTAAATATGGGAGAACTTCAGTAAAGAAGCAAAGGCAGGTCACAGATTGCAAAGTGACAATGACAATTCAAGTGGAACAAACAGTAATCTCGGAGGTGTTTCAGTTCCTGCCAGTCTCAATGAAGTCCTTTACTCAAAGCAAAATAAACCATAACTTATTGACTGTGACACTGCACTCACTCTATGCTTTTAAAATACATAGGGTCACATTTTTCATGGTAGTTTTCATGGTAGTTTTATGGAAACTACTTTCAGCATGAAAGAGACCAATTTGATTTTATCTGTTCAAACTTGGTTGCTGTGATAGGTGTTTGCCATATCATAAAAGTTTTTGACTGTCTTCTAAATTTCTTATCCTTAGGAAAGCAGTGTCCGAGTTAATAAAATTAATATATGTCCCTTTGACCTTGGGACTAATGCTTTTTGCTAGGGCTGAAATGAATATCCAAAGCAAATACAAAATTTGACAAATTTGGCCTATTCATAGCTCTATTAAGGAAGTGTTTTTTGTGGCTTCATCTATTTGTGATATGAAGTATTTTCATATTTAGCATTTTGGTATTCCAGTATTTCATTCACTTTGGTACTAATTGTGGGGTTTTTTAATTGAAAATTCATTTTCAGTGGAAATTGATATGCAAATTATATTCACAAATGTTAAATTAATATATTAATTTCAGTTCCCTTCAAATTTTCATTAGTGTAATGTCAATGACTTTAATGGAGTTGTACAAAATTTACCCTTGTATAAGCTAGAGCAAGATCAGGTCCAGTATATATGCATTCTATAAAATTGGAGATTTATAATTAACGTCCGTATCTTTCACCATATCTTTCTCTTAAAACTTTACAAATAAATATATCATTTCTTTGTCACCTATTCCCATTTATTTGTGAAAGGAAGACAAAGGACATTGATGAGGGGAAGTAAATATGAGGGAACAACGAGGAACTCTGTAGGAGACAAGGAAAAGAAAATCAAAGAGCCCATGAAGCTTTAGGGACAGAAGGAAATTATAACCATTTTTACAAGGACGGAAGTGGGTGGGGGGATGGTGGGGGAGGTGGCTGTGTGTCCATTTACATGGACACACACCACCTACACCCATCTCCACCCACCTACACCCATGGAGCCTCCTCCAGTTTTCCAGAGGACACCGTGGGTGGAGATGGATGTTTGATGGGTGGAGGTGGGTGTTGCACAGGAATGCACATGCACCCCCACCCATTCCACTTGGGTCCTTTTTACACAGACATTCTAACACAGATAAAATGGGTGCTACATTTTATTATACAAGGCAACACTACAGCCCTGCAACATGGGCCCTTTTCACACAAGATGCCTCCACCCCATTTCACTGGGTGGAGGCGTCTGTGTAAACACCACTTGTGGTGGGTGTAGGTGGGTGCATGCTCCCACACAACACCCATCTCCACCCATCACCCACCCACAGACCAATTGACAGTGGAGTCCGTTGCTCCATGGGCGGGTGGGTGGTGGGTGGAGATGAGTGTTGCATAGGAGCATGCATGCACCTACACCCACCACAAGTGGTGTTTACACAGATGCCTCCACCCATCTCCACCCAGAAAAATGCACCCCACCCACCACAAGTTGTATTTACACAGACACCTCCACCCAGCAAAACTGGCACCGTTTGGTGTTCAGGTGGGTGTGCGGTGGGGAGGGACGTTGTTGTAAAAAGGGTCTATGTTGGGACAGAGAGCCCTATGAGAAGCAGGGGAAGACAGGGAAGGCCACTGTAGAAGAAGATTACAAGAAAGACTGAACGTATACAGAACGACGCTATGACAGAAGGCAATTTTGGTCCAGTTTGGACTAATGTAGGCCCATATGCTGATTAAAAAATGGTGAGAGGAAAGAGTTCTTTTAATTATTATTTATTATTATTAACAAACATTTATATAGAGCCAGCAGTGTACCTGGCACTTTACAAAATAATAAAATAGACATGGTCCCTGCCCCTAGGGCTTACAATCGGAGAGACAGGAGCTGGGGGAGAGACTTAGGAAGGGGAACAGAGGGAGAGACAAGGGGTCTAACATTCATGAAGATGCGAGGTCTCAAGTGCATGTACTTGGCTTGGTTACGATGAGAATGACAGCAGGCAGGTCCATGTTGCAAGGATAAGGGTAAACCGATCGTAGGTATAGGAATAGTGGCTCAGCAGGATAAAGAGTCAGACAGAGCAGAGCGAAAGAGGTGAGTTTTAAGGAGAGATTTGAAGGTATGAAGGGAGGGGGCAAGGCGGATGTGGACAGGGAGGGAGTTCCAGGCATGGGGGGCAGCAAGTGAGAAGGGACGAAGGCGCTTAGGGGAGCAGGGAAGGCGTGGAAGGGTGAGAGAAGGGACAGAGGAGGAGCGAAGTGCACGGGCTGGAGTATGGAGGGCGATAAGTGCAGAGAGGTAGGGGGGAGCAAGGTTGTGAAGAGCTTTATAGGTGAAGACTAGGAGCTTGTGCAGGATTCGTTCAGGAAGGGGAAGCCAGTGAAGCGAAGAGAGGAGGGGCTGCACATGGTCGAAGCGACTGGCGAGGTAGATGACCCTGGCAGCAGAGTTTTGGACAGAGATGAGGGGAGAAAGGTGAGACCGGGGAAGGCCAGTGAGAAGGAGGTTACAGTAATCGAGGCGAGAGATGACCAGAGCATGAACAAGAGTTTTGGCAGACGAGACAGAGAGAAAAGGGCGAATCTTAGCAATGTTATGGAGGGAGAAGCGACAGGATTTAGCAACAGAGTCAATGTAGGGTTTAAAAGAAAGGGCTGAGTCAAAGATGAAGCCTAGGCTACGGGCTTGGGGGACAGGCAGGATGGTGACTCCATCAATAGTTATTGACAGTGAGGAAGGAGAGGAAGGATGAGGGGGGAAGATAAGGAGTTCAGTTTTAGCCATGTTGAGTTTGAGTTGACGTTGAGACATCCAGGTAGAGATGTCAGAGAGACAGTTGATGAGACGAGCTTGAACAGAGGGAGAGAGAGAGGGAGTAGAGAGATAGAGTTGAGTGTCATCAGCATAGAGGTGGTATTGGAAGCCATGGGAGGCAATGAGTTTGCCTAAGGATGAGGTATAGATCGAGAAGAGGAGAGGGCCAAGAACAGAGCCTTGAGGAACACCAACTGAGAGGGGGAAGGAGGAGGAGGCGGAGTTGGAGAGAGACACATTAAAGGAGCGGTCAGAGAGGTAGGAGGAGAACCAGTTATGGACAGAGCCACAAAAGCCAAGGGAGTGAAGGGAATCCAGCAAGAGTGAGTGGTCAACAGTATCGAAGGCAGCAGAGAGATCAAGGAGGACAAGAATGGAATAGAGACGTTTAGATTTAGCCACCAGAAGATCGTTGGTGATCTTAGCGAGAGCAGTTTCAGTAGAATGAAGGGGGCGGAAGCCAGATTGGAGGGGGTCAAGGGAGGAGTTGGAGGATAGGAAGTCAAGGCAGCGGGAGTAGACAACACGTTCAAGCAGCTTGGAAGCAAAAGGAAGGAGTGAGACAGGACGATAGCTAGAAGGGTCAGAGGGGTCAAGAGTGGACTTTTTGAGAATAGGAGAGACTGTGGCATGTTTGAAGGCAGAAGGGAAAGAGCCAGTAGAGAGGGAGAGGTTGATGATGTGCAGGAAGGAAGGGGCGACAGTGGGAGTAATGGAGGTGAGGAGGCGGGAAGGAATGGGATCAAGGGGGCAAGTGGAAGGGTTGGAGGAGGAGAGCAGAGAGGAGATTTCCTTAAGGGAGGCAGGGGAGAAGGAGGACATGAGAGAAGGAGGGGGAGGAGGGAGAGGGGTGGGAGTGGGAAGAGAGGAGTGGGAAGCGATGTCGAGGCGGATCTTGTCTATCTTGGAGGTGAAGAAGGAGGCAAGATCCTGAGCAGAAAGGGAAGAAGGAGGGGGAGGACAGGGAGGCTTGAGGAGGGAGTCAAAGGTAGAGAACAGGCGGCGAGGGTCCCGAGAACAGGACTCAATGCGGGAGGCATAGTAGTGTTGTCTAGCAAGGGAGATAGCAGAAGTAAGGGTGGAGAGACAGAATTTGAAGTGAAGGAAGTCAGCGTGAGAATGGGATTTGCGCCAGAGTCGTTCAGCAGCACGAGTGCAAGAACGGAGGTGGCGGATACTAGGGGTGAGCCAAGGACGGGGGTTGTGGGAGAAGGCAGGGCGGGAAGAGAGAGGGGCATGGGAGTCAAGTGTGGAGGAGAGAGAGGCGTTGAGAGCAGAGACAGCGGAGTCAGGGGAGGAGGAAGAGAAGACTGTAGGAAGAAGGGGAGAGAGAGAGGAGGCAAAGTCCAGGGGATCAATAGCTTGAAGGTCACGGAAGGGGCGTAGAGAAGGGGAAGAGGAGGGGGGACAGTGGGAAATGTTGAAAGAGGCAAGGAAGTGGTCTGATATAGGATGAGGATCGAAGGAGAGATCAGCGACAGAGCAGTTTCTAGAGAGGACAAGATCAAGAGAATGGCCATTAGTATGGGTGGGGGAGTTGGTCCAAAGGTGGAGGTTGAAGGAGGAGGCTAGGGAGAGGAAGCGAGAGACTGAGGGCTGAGATGGGTCATCAACATGAATGTTGAAGTCACCAAGGATGAGAGTGGGGATATCAACAGAGAGGAAGAAAGTGAGCCAGGACTCAAAGTCAGAAAGAAAGGAAGAGAGAGGACCAGGGGGACGGTAGATGACAGCAACACGTAGATGGAGGGGGGAGTAGAGGCGCACGGAGTGAGCCTCAAAGGTATGGAAGGAGAGAGAGGGGGGAGGAGAAATTGGTTGGAACTGACAGGATTTAGCAAGAAGGAGGCCCACCCCACCACCCCGTCCTTCAGGGCGGGGTTGGTGAGAGAAGGAGAGACCCCCACAGGAGAGGGTAGCAGGCGTGACAGAGTCCGAGGGAGTGATCCAAGTTTCAGTAAGGGCAAGGAGCTGGAGGGAGCGAGAGAGGAAAAGATCATGGATATAGGGAGCTTTACTCTTTTAGCCCAAGGAGTAACAACAACCCCCCTTGTGATGGCAGACACCTCTGTTCATAGCTTAAAAGGATGACCAAGTGGAACTGAGTTTGCATTGTGGATGAAGGGGGAGGGAGAATCTTCTGAACTGGAAAAAAACCCAAAACTTGTATAACTGAAGTGGAAATGAATAATAATACTTCATATTTGCTTCATGGGACCTGATTTGAAGAGTGCAATGTCATTGGATACAATATTTGCTGCAGATGTTCATTCCAACTCTAAATAAAACCAAGAGAATGATTAATCATAGGCCGCTTTTACATGGACACCCCCCTCTCACTCATTGTTCGGGTGGGTGTGTGGTGGGGGGGCATCCGTATAAACGGCCGATGGTGCTTGGGGAAATGGGTGTCCGCTCGGTGTTCACCCGTGTGAACACCAAATGGGATGGATCAGGGTGCGTGCCATGCACGCTCCTGTGCAACACCCATCTCCATCCATTGCACATCCATTTCTACCCACCTCCACCCACGGAGCCATCCAGAAAGCAGGAGAAGGCTCCATGCGTGGAGATGAGTAGAGGTGGGTTTCTGTCTATGTAAACAGACACACCCACACCTCCACACACCTTGACCAAAGACCCATCCCCCCTTTCATCTCTGTCTATGTAAAAAGGGCCATAGACCTTTTTTATACCGATGTTGCCGCAGGCCCAGTGGTGGGTGGAGATGGGTGAGTGAGCACACCCACCACACACCCATTGGCACAGAACAGGGAGATGTTTACAGAGACAGCACTGCAGGGGGTTGTGGGAGGTCTGGAGAGGGGCCGGCAGACACCCATCAGACACACCCACACCCAGGGCAACTCAGAGCAAACACTCATAATGTTTACATGGACCACCCATACACTGAATGGAGGGAAAACCATGCCAAGCACAGTGACATTACAACATGGCTGAGTGTGGGTAAATGAAACCGTGGCACATAGCACCGCCCCAAGATTGCCAGACTTTGAGTGGGCAGGGGAGGAGGGAGCTGGAACAACATAAGACACAAAGAAGCAGCCCCTGTCAAACCCCGAGACACAAGCCAGACATCTAGGCATCACAGACCCCTCAAAACCCAGACTACACCCACAGAGCACAGTGCACACAAGCATAAAGGGAAACCCAGGAGGATGAAGGAGAAAGGGGACCCCAGCCGGGGGCTGGGAGAGAGCAGAGTCACCGGGAAGAACAGACGAGACCTGAAATGGGTGGGGACCACACCAACCCACACTGGCAAGGACCACCGCCTACAGAACCCCCAAACCCCAAAACAACATGCCAGGAATAGGACAACTGAGGTGGTGGTGCCAGGCGCTAAAGCACACAGTGGAGCCAGGATCGGATGGCACAGAGAGGAGAGGTGCTTCCCAACAGACACAAACCAGCTGCAATGTAGCAGCTGGCCAGTAAGCATGGGGCAGGGATGTACAAGGCTCAGGTTGAGCCCCACACCTCAGCAGGGACAGCGGGGAGAGGGGGGACACAGGAACACATGCAAGTAGAAGAGAGGGTACGACCCAGATGACAGGGTATTAAGGGGCCAAGCCAAAGAGGACCCACTGATACAAAGCACAACTGGGGGGAACACAAAGCAATGGACCCATGCCCTGACAGACAACCACTCCAAACCAACCAGACATGGCCCACACACAGAGGGGTACAACACAGACACCAGGGGGAATCAAGCAAACCAAACTTCATTTATAAACCAGCTAGAGCAACAGGCTCACGTCAAACAAAAAACACCAACACTGAACGGCTACAAGGTAGCATGGTAGGATAAATCTGAGCCCTCAGTAGGGCATGGAACCACGGACCCAGCTCCAGCAATCTGCTTGGGCATGGTCCAAGAGATGTACCTGCTGCAACACATGCAGGACCAACTGGACCACCTCCTCCTGCTCCCTGGTCCTCTTGTTAATCATTGCCTGCACTAGGAGAGAAAGAGAGGGAGTGCACCAGTAGGGCAGCCCACAGGCTGTAACATCCAGGGAGTTCACACATACAGGGGAGGGGGGAACAGACACACACTGGGTAACTCACAGATCTCCTGTTACACCCTGACCCCAGCATGAAGCTCAGCAGCCACCCGCTGGAGCTGACTGGCCATCTCCCACAGCCGCAGCACCATCAGGAACACAATCACAGCAGCTAGAAGAGAAGAGGAAACGGGAGATGGGGATGGGGAGCCGACAATGACAGGGGGGAGCGCATTCGTCACCACCCGAAAACTCATAACACCCCAACCATTCCCACTGGGCCTTCCCAGCCACCGCCCCAGTGGCAGAGTCCAAGGGAGCTCACAGGAGGTGGATCGCACCCACAAGGCCACCTGACTCATGGTCAGGAGCCCTCTGATTATGGCACCTCTCCATGGCTGAAAGAGTAGGAATGGGGGACAGTCAGGGGGTGGTAGACACAACACACCACAGTGTCAGAACCAGAGCGAGGCCAGGCCAATAGGAACGGACAGTAGCGCATAGAAAAGGAAGGACCATGTCTCATGCAGCAAGCAAGACTGCCCAAGAGGGGGTGGGTCGGAGGCAGCCAAGGACTGACCACAGTGACATGTGGCATGGAGGGTAATGACAGCGGGCACCTGAAGCTATGCACAACCACACAGCCCCAATGCACGACTGGCCATTCACAAGGCTGCTGTGGGAGATAACAAAGTCCTGAAACATGCCATGGGGCTCACAGAGACAGGGAAACACAGCTAGGGAGAGCAACAACAGGGCAGGAAATGACAGACCAAGGAGGGAGCACACACTAGAGAGCCAAGATCCCAAACCACCTAACATTCCACCCAGAAGAGCTGGGGAAACACGCCCCATATGTATGTGCAAGGATGGATGGGCCACCCTGACAGAACAGCACAGTGCATATCCATAAACCCCATGGCCCCACCACCTGTGGACCCTGAACCCTCAGGCCAGTTGCAGGTTGTGAAAGGCAGGGCCCTGTAGCATAGTAACACCCAGCTAATATGAACCATGAGCTGAAAGAGCCCGCAAGATGCACGGGCACTGCACATCGCAAGAACTCGGAGTTAACCCCACCCCCTCAGGTATGGATGGCCATAACAGCAGCATGCCTAGCATGGTGATGGCAAGGAACCCCCACTGGAGCAATCATTCTGCTCTAACAATGCTCTGAGCCCCCCGAGACCTTATCCCCACAAACTACACCCAAGACTCTGGCACCATCACCTAGAGTAGTTGGTAGAATGGACCCACAAACACAGCAGGAGAACAGAGGCAGCTAAACAAGGTCAGCATTTATTGGCACAGGGACCTGAAAGATGATACACCGGCCAGGGAGATCAGATGGCAGGGACAGTGGGGGAGCATCCCAGGGTACATGGAAGGAGCAGTACTACTGATTCACGGAGTCCAAGGGGTTTTCAGGCAGACCTGACAGGAAAGCATCAGTAGGTAGACTCGCAGACCACATCACAGTAGATAGATGGGGAGGCAGATGGGTCACACAGGTGAACGGAAGCCAGCAGCACGGCCAAGGGGGAGCAAAAGCTCTGGTCCATCATAGGGAGGGGGGCCCCATGATGAATGTTGCATCAAGGGCGGGATCACGGTGCTGGCACTGGGCCCTCAGGGAACCTCGGCCCCTGAACAAGACCATCCCAGGCGAAGCGGCCCTGGCAGTATCCACAGGCATGCATATGGGCATCCATCATGAAGCAGGACAGGAGGGGGTGTCCCGTGGCAGCAACTGCTCCGACTTCCAAACAGCTCAGGACAGCTCTCAGGGCAGCCCTCTCCAGCACTGTGGGCCACCTGGTAAGGAAGGGCCCACCGAAATGAGGCGGAAGCAAGCTAAGCTCCCCAAGGCAGTCCTGGCAAACAGATTGAGGACATATGAAGTCACAGGCACGCAGAAGGACACATGTGTAGCATCTCGCTACATACGGTCCACCAGCCTGGAGGGCTTAACTCCTGATGACCAGCCATCTGGCAAACAGCAGCAAGCTCCCGGGGTTCCCATGCTAGCACAATGACAGGTGGAGCCCCACAGTCAGGTCAGCATAGGAGCATGAATCCGAGCTCCCTGCCATGCCTCTGGCACTCCAGAACCCCAAAGGGGTGCCCCAACAGCCACATTATTATTATTATTATTATTATTATTATTATAAGCATTTATAAAGCGCCAGTGCTTTACAGAAAATAGGATAGGCATGGTCCCTGCCCGAGAGCTTACAATCTAAAAACAGGGGGCGAGGAGAATGGGATGTAATGGAACAGGAGATTGAAGCCATCACCCACAGAAAGGGGGTCACTCACCAAGAACTGGACTTCGCTGCTCTGCCACAGGGTTCCCAGCAGCATGGTGGCACACACCGACCACTCCTCCTTGGTCCAACCATCAAAAACATGGCCTGTTCCACGGATGGTCATGACCTGCACAAGAGCTGCAAGCTGAAGAGCAATCAAAGTGGAAGGTGAGCTGCAGTGTCTGAACTTGCATGGGGCCAGAACTTCCAGCTATCTGGAGGGTGACCTTGGCCAGCTTATAGCAGCTGGGCTCAGCAGGACTGGCAACCTCAATCCCACACACAGGGCGGACCCTTCCCCACTCAATAAGAGGCAGGGAGCCAGCACAGGGCCTAGGAGAGGAAGGGATGGCAAACCATCAAGATACTGCTGTAGCTGTACACAGTCAGCCTAAAGGTATGACAGGATAGTGTATAAACTAGGTACAACAGACAAAAACTATCCCAAACGGAGGACAGGTTCCCAAATAAAGATAGATACAAGATTTTAGCAAATGCTAGCTCAAAATTATGTCCATATAACCACAAGTATAGACAATAACACCAAGAATCTAAACATAAATATCATACAGACAATGGAAAATTAGCAAGAACATGCCTGAATGAAACACAAGGCAAAAGTACAGGTGCAAACAGGAGAAAACATATACATTGGGGAAACCCCATAAACAATACAAGTATGGAGTCAGAACAGAGCAAAAATAATAATAAATAAAGATGTCCTGGCTACAAACGCCAGGTAGGAGCCCAAATGAAACTGTTGTCACAAAGGATAAACTAGATCTGACGTTTTGCTGTGACTAGCAGCTTCATCAGGGAATAATAGCGATATCTGCGCTGTGTTTCGATGTGCAAATGGCTCTAAATGAGCTCTGATGACCCCAAATGATAATACTCCTTTCTAAAGTAAAAAATGGTAAAGGAACCCATCAGGTTAAATACATCAACAATTAGGCAAGTGCCAGGATTCAACCCTCAAAGAGGTTCTCATTCCAAAGCAAAATATTTTTTATTTTTTACAAGCCCATAAGTTTAAATACATCAATGATTGGGCAAGTGCCAAGATTCAACCCTCATAGAGAAGCTCATTCCAGAGCAAATTATGTTTTGTAAAGCCCGCCCAGAAGGCAAGAGCAAAGGCTCAGAATAAAGGAGCCCCAATACAAACACAGGGGATTCTGAAAGGGTAGTGCATTGCCAGGTGCCCGTGAAGGCTACATCAAAAGAGCAATTTCTCATGCACTCACCTACTTTACTGTTGATAGCGTTATAACAGATTCAAGTAAGAGCTAAACACCGGAGGCTTCTATGGATTGCCAGCAGGAAATAGAAAGCAGAAAAATAATTATGCAAGGGTTGGTAACTAAGACCAGATATAAAAATGTGTTCATATAAACCCTCAAAGGGAATAGAATACACACCTCTAAAGCTCGTAGGGAAAGTACCCCAAACCTAGATGGAGGGTCTCCTCGGGGAGAGAGCACTAGGGGTGGGAATTTTGGTTCCCCTGATATCCGATACTGCCGGTATTTTACTGTATCGGCGGTATCGGATTAACCTGATAATCTGGGGTACCGGTACCGGTTCCCTGTGCCCGATTTTTTTTACATTGCGGCCATTTGAAATTAATGGCCGCAATGTAAAAAGGAAACAAAAAAACACACTTTCCCTCCCCTGTCCAGGCTGCGCGGGTGGAAGGGGGGACACCCTCCACCCACCTTGCCCAGCCTGGATTTTTAAAATTTCTTTTTTTACCCGAAGTCCCTGCTAGAGCGGGCTCCGAGCCACCGTGCAGGCAGCGGTGACTCGGTGCCCGCACCAGCAGGTAATAGGGCAATCCCTGGGATGGGGGGTGTTAAACTGCCTCCCACCCCAGGGATCACCCTAGTACCTGCTGGTGTGGGCTCCGGGTCGCCGCTGCTGATAAAATAAAATTTAAAAATCCAGGCTGGGCAGGGTGGGTGGTGGGTGTCCCCCTGTCCACCCGCGCAGTCTGGGAGGGGGGAGGTACTGGGGTTTTTTTTCCATTGATTTCAATGGGGACAGTTCCCCATTGAAATCAATGGGGAAAAAATGGTACCGGTATACCGGATTTAATCCGGTAAACTGATTTTTTGAAAACCGGTAACCGGTAAAACCGGTATCTGGTTTTTTGCCCCAAGTACCACTCCTAGAGAGCACAGACTGGCTGGTGCAGATGAAACAGACTGACTATCATTGAACCCACACCATCTTAGATAAATAGCAAACTGTGTCGGGCAGGTGTAGCTCGTCACACCTATGTGTGACTCAGTCATTTAACTCAATCCCTAGTAAAAGTAGAGTCTTATAATTGCTGAATGGTAATAGGGCCCCCTACCCTAGTTATATTAATACAAAATGCCCTGATGTGAAGACATAGGTCCAAACAAGAAAATATATAGACCAATCATAAACCTGCAGTCCCTAGCTAAATAATAACATCTAAGGAGTCATTCAAGCCACGTGGCACAATAGTGTCCAATGTAAATATCCAGAATGTTTCTCTGGATGATAATATATCGAGATTAAAAGGGGGGGCCTGTTTCTCAATCCCCCAAAACGCAAATTCATTATTATTCATATGGTGTGTATTGAAATGATCTACCATAGGCGCTGCTGGTTTGCGCGTTTTAAGTCTGCTCCGATGTTCTGTTGTGCAAATCTTAAGGGGCCTAGTTGTCTTCCCAATATAAACTTTATTGCAGAGACATTTAATAGCATATATCACCCATGGGGAACTGCAATTAATGAAATCATTTATCTGAATTTTTTTTTCCATGAGGACCCAAAAAGGTTTTGGCTTTTAAACTATGCACACAATTCGTGCAATGTCCACAGGGAAAGGTCACACTTCCCTACAATCCTCCGTTGATCCAGAGTCCTATGGGTTAAAGGTGGTAAACTTGCCCTGGTGATATGATCACTAATGTTTTCCCCGCGTTTATAAGCGAAGAGTGGGGGGACTGACACCCCCCAATATGATCTACCATATTCCAATGCCTTTTAATAATCTTTTTGATAATATTGCTACAGTTATTATATGTTGTAACACACACCATCCTCTCAGAGTTTTCATTTCATTTTGGAACTGGTGCTAAAAGGGTGCGTCTAGGGAGGCACAAAGCCTTCTGGAAACTATGATGGATAACTTGTTTGGAGTACCCTCGGTCTGCAAAATTGTGCCACATGGCGTCTGCCTCTTTTTAAAACTGAGAATCATCCACGCAAGTCCTCTTGATTCTTATGAACTGACCGAAAGGAATAGTGCTCACCAGGTGGCGAGGATGGTGGCTATGATATTGTAAGCTGGTGTTTTGATCAGTCGGTTTTATATATGTGCTGGCTCTAAATATATCTTTGTCTCTAGTGATATGTAAATCTAAAATATTAATACTATGGTAATCCGATTCAACGGTGAATTTTATAGTTTTGTGTAAACCATTAATCCAGAGAATAGGAGACCAATGCTGCATACCACACACCCACCACGTGATGCAGGGACTCAGACAGCAAGGGGGGGCAGTAGGGGTGCGCGGTCTAGGCAATCAGACGGAATAGTTCCAGGAAGCCACTGAATGCAGATGCGTTGGTATAGCATACCACTGGTGCCCAGTGCACAGGGGTAGCATCACGGAGACCCCGAACAGGTGTGCATGCTGCAACAAGAGTTCTGCACCAACCATGGAGGCCCTGAGACCCATCACTCATTTACATAAGGGATCTGGATCGACTGCTAGGGCATGGTGTGTTGGGTGCCATGGTTGTGGAGAGGAGAGAGTGCAGTGAGAGAGATAGAGGGAGCGGAGGGAGTGAAGCGGGGGCACGTGGAGAGTGAGAGAGGTGCGTAAGGGTGTGTGACCGTGGGGCATGTAGGGGAGTGGTGTTGAGTGCATGGAGTGCTGCCTGTGGGTGAAAGGGTGTGTGGGAGGGGTGACAGCACAGGACGGCTAGCTGGTTCAGGATACCTGAGCACAGGGTGGGTTGCTGGGTTGGGGACTGGTGGGAAGTCACTGGGTGTGTAGCTGGGTTCATGGGGAGTGGTCATGGAGGTGTGAGCAAGATGCCCGCTCCGGGAACCCCACATGTGAGAGCTGCCCTGATTGCCATCCTGGCTGCATGTTTCAGTCTACTGGGGCAGGTGTTGGAGCAATTGGCCAACCTCCTGCGTCCAGACCCTCACTGGTATACCCACGGCCCACACTGCCAGAAAGCAGCCAACCAGCGCTGCATGGCAACGATGCAATGGGCGTGGAAGATCAAGGTCAGGCACCAAGAAATGACGGGGATAGCAGCATCACACCACATCCGCATCATCCTCTCCAGGTTTCCCCTTAACGTGTATGGCCATTGGGTGATCCTACCCACGCAATGACTGAATTGGACCCTTTTTACACAGACGCCCTAACACCCATAAAATGGATGTTACATTTTATTATACATGTTGAAGTATAATACATATTATACACCACTGCAGCCAATCACCATGGGACCTGTGCACACCTGATGCCTCCACCTAGTTCCTCTGGGTGGAGATGGGTGTTGGCTGGTGGGTGGGAAGCATTTCCCTGGGTGGAGATGGGTGGGGGCAACTGTGTAAACGTCACTTTCGGTGGGTGTTGGTGAAAGTTTGCTTCCGGCCAACACCCATCTCCACCCACACCCACCCACGGAGCAATGGAATAAGAAAGACTGGTGGGAGAACATACTGGCGACCTGGAACAATGAGGAGTGACCCACTCCCTGTAGACCCGGATCAGTGAGATCCTCAGCCCCCACCTCCGCCGGAACATTACCAACATGCGCTCCCCCTTACCCCCAGAGATGTGGGTGCCGATGGCTTTGTGGCACCTAGTAACCCCTGATTCATGCCGGAGTGTCAATGAGCAGTTCAGTCTGGGGGCAATGACTGTGAACAGGGCACTCCATGATGTCTGCGACCTCATAGTCGAACTGCTCCTGGAGTGGGTCATCCAGCTCCGGGACCCAGAGGTGGTGACCCAGGGCTTTGACATGATGGGCTTTCCTCATTGCATTAGTGCTATCGATAGCACTCACATCATGATCTTTCACCCCCACAACACCAAGACCAATTACTTGAACAGGAAGCAAGTGTTCTCTGTGAACCTGCAAGCAGTTGTTGACCACCAATGCATGTTCATTGATGTGTACACAGGTCAGTCGGGGAGGAGTCATATTGCCAGGATCCTGCGCTCCTCACCCTTCTATGCCAGGATGTTTGATAGGGAGATAGTCCCGAACATGCTCCGGATGATCGAGGGTATATCCATGGCTCTGGTTGTTATAAGGGATCCTGCCTACCCTCTGACCCCATGACTTACGAGGTCCTATCTCATTGTCCGCACCCTCAATTTGGTGCTCTTCAATGAGTGCCTTACCTCTGTGAGGTGTGTGGTGGAGAGGACCTTCGTCTTTCTCAAGATGAGGTGGTGCATCCTGCTTAACTGGAGCCAGTTCGACCTGCAGCACACCCCCATCCTTGTCCTGGTGGCCTGTGTACTCCATAATATGTGTGAAACTGGTGGGGCTGCCTTGGACTATCCCTCTCCTGTACAGAGATAGAGCCCAGTGCCCCTGTATCTGCATGTTCAGGGCGGGACCTTCAGGTGGATTTAGGAGAACTGTGATGCCCTATACAGGCACATAGTAGTCCAAATGTCCAAGGACTGACCCGTATCACTGTAAATTTTGCACCAATGCATAGTGCTGTCTACCCCTGTTCCTGCCTCTGTCTTGTTTGACTGTTGACATTGGGACCCCCCCATGGTCCGTTGACCGGTGTGGTGCCGACGAGGGTCCTGGATCCCCCATGCCATGGCTGGGCTGTCCCTTGTTGCACCCTACTACCTTATGTACTGGACATCCCATTGAACCTCATGTGAGATATCCCCTGTGCTCGAGCCCAATTGGCTATGGTGGTGTGTGTGTGCTCTCGCACACCATTCCAACTGCACAGTGAATGTGTGGTATGGCACCCTGTTGTGCAACCTTACCTGTCCTGGAGGAGATGGATGGCTGTCGTGTGCAGGGTGGTCTTAACCCTGGGTCCCCTGGTCATTCCTCACCATTTCCACTACCTGTTGGTAGGGATGGGATGGTGATGGCATGATGACTCATGCTGTCACCCAACATCCCTGATACCGTACACCTCTCCATCTCCTCCATGCCAGTTTCTGGGTCTCTTCAGTTTGCATTTCCATCCCTACCCTCCATATCTTCCTGTGACTGGAAATTCTTCCCCCTTGATCTGTGCCCTTGATCGTGCCCTACAGGTTGCACCGGTCTGATAGGGCACGCGTCAGCTGCCGGGCCTGCTTCGCAGTTGTTAGCCTCTGGTTCCCTGCCATTGACCACCACTGTAGCTTGCTGCTGGCTTCCTCGCGTCACTTGCATCCCCCTCTACAGAATCCAGGATAGACAGGTATGTTAGGTTAAGGTTATTTATTTTGGGACTATTTACAGGGGTTTGGGTCAGTTCTTGCAGGGTCTTCCCCATCCCCTCTTTATGGCACCACCAGGGGATGGGTCTCTACGGGCTTTGTCACCTGCTGCCCACTGTAACTGTCAGCTGCCTGGCCCGGGCTATCCTTCCTCCACTGGCCGCTCCACTGCTGATCTCAGCTCCTGTGGCTGTGACACTTAGCATTAAAGGTGGTGGATGCCCATTCCCTGTTCCCACCATTCTACTGCTCCCATACCTGACCTCTCTGTGTCCATCACCACCTCCCATGCTACCTTACAGCCCTTCCTCATGGCTGAGTGGGTACTGTGTCCTGTGTTCCCCCCTCCCCCCAAGTTTGTTGGCCACCACCTGTTCCCTGTGCTTACCTGTGCATATGGGGTTGTCCTTTTTGATGGTTCGGTCACTGGGGGTGCAGGGATAATCTGGGATGGCTGGGGGTCCGGGGGTGTGTGTGTCATGGAAGGTGCTGAAGGGGAACCGGGAATTGGGATGACTGGCCAAGCCCCCCCCCTTCATGTTGTAGGAGGTCCATAGGGGGAGGGAGCCCATGTGGTCTAAGTTGGTATAGGATTGCTTCTGGGAAAACTAGGGTTGGCAGACAAGCTGAGGAGGAGGCACTTGCATCTGTGGGAGGCTGCCATGGGGTTGTTATGCTGCCTTCCCTCCTACCATGGCTGGTGGGCCCGTGTCATGCTGGGAGACGCACCACAAGGCCTCCAAAGTGTCCTCTATCAATCTGAAGGTGTTTGCGTTGGTTCCCTCCAGTGTGACATAAGCTCTCTCCCTCTCCTGCCTATCTAGGTACTGTTTGTGGAGGAGGGCAGAAGCTTGGCTCCTGTCCCATAGGTGCTATGTGCAGGACCGGGTGAACATTGCTGCCATTCGTTCCCAGTCTTTCCCCCTTCCTTAGCTGTACCTCCATACTTAGGACCTGATCCCAGCTCTGCAGGTCTGCCAACCGCCTGGTCTCTGCCAGCAGTTCACTCCCTAGGCCATCCCTCCTCCGTCAGTTGCAGGTCTGCATCTCGCAGTTCCTCTCTGCACTCGCAGAATGGGCTGTTTGTCTGTGAACAGAAAGGGTATCTATGTTTAGATTGGCCTGTTTGTCTGTGAACACAAAGGGTATCTATGTTTAGATTGGGGGTAGGGACCTGCCCCCCGTTCATCTGTTCTGGCTCCTGGGGTTGTGCTGGTATATCTCACACCCACCCCAGTTGCTAACTCTATGACCTTGGATCTGTTGGCATTCTCCCCCTTTGCTGCCACGTCTGATTCATCATGTGGCGATGGGCCTGGCTTCATCCATGCTCCCCTGATCCCTGTGTGTGTTTGTCTCCTGTCCCCATCACAGCCACATCCCCCTGTCCATCCTCCGTTGTCATGTTCCCCCCTGTCCCCTATGCTGTCTCCATCCCATTTTCCTGTGGTGTTCCTGCCCCCCCTTGCTGTCCCCTAGCCCATCCCTTACTTACCCTTGGATGGGGATGGGGCTGTTAGTGCTGCTCTACCTACCCATGTCCACCTTGCATCACCCCGCCACCTCCTGGTACTGTGCCCTTGTCTGTGTGAACCTACCATTGGTCTCCTGGTCACCAGGCCCTGGGATGGCCTCCAGTTCCTCCACGTCCTCGTCTAGGGCCACCACCACCTCCTCCTTATGAACCTCCAGGATACCTTGAGCTGTGTGAGCAAATGCAATCTGTCAATTGAGCTGTGCTTCCCAGCTGGGACCCTGGCTGTTGAGGCCTGGGCCCTGCCTCTCCTTCTCTGTGGTCATTCTCTTACCTGGATCATATTCCTCCACATCCTAGGGGGTGTCCCTGGTGTAAATTCGCTTCCAGTACTCCCCCTGTCACTGTGGGTGACCCTGTGGGTTTTGGGGGTGCACGTAGAGGGTGATGTTACCTGCTTCAGTTTCCAGGGATGCTTCCTCCATGGGGCTGTCCTTTCCTGCATTCTGGCTTGCCTCACCAGGTGCTTAGGGCTCCTCCTGCTCTGGGTATGTGTTGTTTTTGCCGTCTTTCTGCCCCTGGTGAAGGTGGTGCCATGGATGCGGGGGTGCACAATGTCCCCGGCCATGCAGAGGAACCGACTTAGCTGGTCATGGAACTCCATTGTGCACATGGCATGGCTGGACTTGATATTGTTGTCCTTAATATGTTTATTTTTGGACTTCAAGTCCTTTGTCTTCTGCATGCATTGGGTGACATCCCTATTGTACCCCAATCGCTGCATCTCCTGGCGATGGCTTCATAGACCTGTTTGGTCTTGTAGCTGTGCACCAGATTTTACTGGGCTTTTTCTGCCCCCCCCCCCCGCATGTATGAAGTCATGGGTCTCTTGTCTGGATCAGGACTCCCGCTTTCGGATTCTGCATGTGAGGGACCATCCAGCTTGGCGGCGTTTGGTCCACCTGGTGGCTATTGTGGCAGTGGAGCAGGTGGTCTCCTGTTGGGGGAATGCATCTGGGTGAGCTGTTGTTCTGCTGCACCTCTGTTGCTTCTGTGGGATGTTCCTTAGCCCCCCTCCCCCTGGAGGGTCCTGCTGTTTTACCTGACTGCCATGGAGGCCCCCCTCAGATGTCTCGCCAGTGGTGCTGTGTGCCATGGTGTGGATGTTCTCCTGTGGAGGGGGAATGGTGTGGCTGTCAGCTGTCCACGCAGGGTTTCCCAGGCATGTGCTCGGGGCTTGTCATCAGCCTCTCCTCTCCCCTGTGTGTTTGGGTGCCCTCACTCTTATTTCACTTTCCGATGCACTATCCTTCCTATGCCCCATGGTTATGGTTTGGGGTGGGGATGCGGGTGGTACCAGAGCTGTGTTGTGTCCTCTGCCCTGTGTCAGGAAGGGTGTACTGGCAGTTGCCATCCTGCCCCCCCTCCTCGGTGCTGTTGGTCCAGCACCCCCTCCCCATGACGTCCCAGGGTCCTTCTTCTTACCCTGACCCTTCCCGTGCATATCATGGTGCTGGCTCCCTTTGTCTTGTCTTGGGCTTCTCTGTCTGACATGTTGGAAGCCAGCACACCCATGTTCTCACTTGCTTCTCCTTTAAGGGCTCCCGGGTGGACATTCAGTGTCTCTCCTGGTCTGTCTGCTTGCGGGCTCCTGCGGGGCCTCTATAGCTGTTTATTGCTGTTTTCGGAGGACCCTTACCATGGGTGGATGTCTTTTGCCATTTACACAGATGGGTGGCTGCTGAACACCCATCCCCACCCACCTCCACCCACAGAGCATGCCGGCTCTTTCCTGGCTGCTCCTTGAGTATTGATGGGTGTTGGTGGGTGGGTCGTGGGAGTGCGTATACTAGGAGTGGGACATCAGGGCAATTACCGGTTACTGGTTTTAAAGGTTACTGGATTAAAAAAACCCAGATTACCGGATTTGTACCGGTTTACCGGTACCGGATTTGTTCCATTGATTTCAATGGGGAACTGTCCCCATTGAAATCAATGGGGGGGAAAACAAAAACCTCCCCCCTCCCCCTCCCAGACTGTGCGGGTGGAAGGGGGGCACCCCCCACACACCCTGCCCAGCCTGGATTAAAAAAAATAAAAAAATAAAGTCCCACTCTCTAGTGCGGGCTCCGGGCCGCGGCCGGGGACCCGGAACCTGCATCAAAAGGTACTAGGGTGATCCCTGGGGTTGGGGTGGTTTAACACCCCCCACCCCAGGGATCACCCTACCTCCCCACCCAGGGATCGCCTACCTTGTGCTTCGGGCGGCAGTGGCAGTCCGGCAGCTTCAGCGCTGGCTATGGCTGCCGGCTTCAGTGCTACTAGGCCTTCCGGTGAACTTCCAGGTTTCCCCACCCCAAGGATCACCCTAGTACCCTAGTACCTAGCCCTACCTACCTGCTGGTGCGGACTCTGGGTCGCCGGTGGCACACTAGCAAGGACTTCGGGGGGGGAATTTTTTTTTAAAATCGAGGCTGGACAGGGTGTGTGTGTGGGGTGTCCCCCCTTCCACCCACACAACCTTAACTGGGGAGGGAAAGTGGGGGGGTTGTGTGTTTTTTTTTACATTGTGGCCATTCATTTGAATGGCCGCAATGTAAACAATCCGGTACGGGGAATACGGTAAATTACCCTGGATTACCGGGTTTAATCCAATACTTTCGATACACCAAATACCAGCAGTATCGGATACCGGAAGATCCGGAATTCCCACCCCTAGCATATACCCACCTGTTAATGTTCACATGGACGATTTCCTCCCATCCAATGGGTGTTGGTGGGTGGGTGGCGTTCATGTAAAAACGGCCATAGAGGGGAAAGGACTGGTGATTGGTTCAGTTATCTCCAGAAGGATTCAGTTAAGAACCGCCTGTACTTGTGACTTGAACTGCTCTGTGGCCCATTGCTAACAGACTTTCTGCAACAACAGTTCCCACTGCTTCTGCTACCTAGACCATTTTTACATGGATGAAGGTGGGTGGGGGGATGGGTGTTTGGTCGTGGTGAGTGGAAGTGGATGTAAGGCCATTTACATGGACACACACTCACTTTCACCTATCTCCACCCACAGGGCCACCTCCGGTTTTCCAAAGGGCCCCATGGATGGAGATGGGTGGTTGATGGGTGTAGGTGTGTGTGTGTCAGTGGATGTAGGTGGGTGTGCATGGTGTTTACATGGGCACACACCTAGCACACACCCATTCCCCCACCCACCACCAACCATTTACATGGGTCGTTTTTACATGGATGGGGGTGGGTGGGAGTGGGTGATCTGGCGTGTCAGGTGTAGGTGGGTGTATGCACATTTACACGGACACATACACACCTCCATCTTCCTACACCCACCTATACCCACCAAGCATCCTCTGTTCTGTCGGATGGCTCCATGGGTGGAGGTGGGTGGAGGTGGATGTGCGGTGAATGTTGGTGGGTGTGTGGCAGGAGTGTGGATGCACAAACACCCACTGCCCGTGGTGTTTACACGGGTGCACATCCGCCGCACACCCATCCCCCACTCACCAGCGGCTGTATACACGGACCCCCCCTCTGCTGCACACCTGCCCGAACACCGAGCGGCGGGGGGGGCTTCCATGTAGAAATGGCCATGGACACCTCACCATGGACACCTCACCACACACACCCTCCAGAGCACTGAGCAAGGTGGGCGTCCGTGTAAAAACGGCCCTAGCTGAGGAAAATCAGCTGATGCTTTAAAAACCTTTTCTGCACATAATACATAAATAAATAAATAGTGGGGTGAAGGCCAGCAGCAGATGTGATAGACATTGTAGTAAGAGCCCTTTGTTCCCTTGCTTATTTTGTCTAGGATTTTTGCTGTGGATCTTGAGCTTTTGGAACAGAGGGTTTTGTCTTAGACCAGATGTTGGAGAGAAGCACTGCTTTCTAGACGAACAAAAACAAAGCTGTGTTCTGGGATTGGGAGTGGAGTAAAGTTGCAAACAAGAAACTGAGAGGTTCTGCAGCAGTTGGGAGTAGGCAGTAGGGAGGAAATAGATCCTTGATTGGTAGCTAAACATCTGGCACTGGGCCAAATGAGGTTGGATAGTGTAAATATAGCTTACTTCATTGCCAATTTTGTGCAATTTTGATGCGGACACTCACACTGATAAGGGGACTAAGACTGTGACTTATACATAAGCAGGAAAACTGTGTGACCCTCTAGATACTTTATTTGAAACATTTTTCATTCTACAGCTTATATGGAAAACACATTCAAAAATAAAAATAACAGCCCTGGTGCTTTTGAAGTCAATGGCAAAAATTCCTTTGGCTGAATAGGATTGGGAACAAAAAGTTACATTATATTGCATTGATCTAACAGTCAATTTCATACTGTGACCAAACTAATTTTCTTTATAGCCAGTTTGGTTTATTTTATTTTTTTCCTTTTGATTTTTCTCCCAGGTGAGAAATCACTACCCATCTCTCTCTGCCACTCTGCTCTCTATGACTTCTTGGCTGGCAGTCTGTACAATTTTAAAAATATGCTCACTCTATCACTGTCCTTCATTGACATCTTACTGATAATCCTGTCAGTGGGAATTGATAAATTCAGCCTCCTTCTGTGCTTTGATAGTCACAGTAAGTTCATCAGAATTTGTAATTGTTGTTTAAGCAGTAACAAGAAAAGTCTGTGTTACTTCCAGACACATGAAAATTGAAATGTGAACCTCTTGACATGGACCACATCATGTTATCAGCTTTTAATCAGAAATCTCTGTTGGGGAGTTTTGAATAAAGCCGGCTCATGGGTGAAAACAGACGTGACAGTAGCCCATGTTGGCCTGCTTTCTTTGGCCAAAGACTCACCTGCACCATTTGTTCTGACACCACCAGATGTTGAACCACAATTGACCTGGGGAGGGCAGGTGGCTTCTACAGGATGCATTCTCCAGAAACGCTTGGGAGATGCGTACCAGGCTAAGGCCCACCCACCTGGCCAATTCAGGCCAACGCAGACCCACACATCAGTTAACCCTGTCCAGTTCTGCTGCAAGGTGAGGTTAGTGGATCAGGGTCCTGTGCTCACTCCAGCTCCACTAAATGGCTGACTGGGGGGACATGGAGGTTAACATACTCACCCGACCCCACTGAAAAGCTGATGGGGGGAGGGAGGGGTGGGTCTGGGCATCAAGAACGATCAGCGAGATCTGAATTCAGCCCTGCTGGACAGCTCTCATTTTCACCTACCAACCTACTGTATCCCATATATGATGGGGACCAGACCCTGAGAGAAATTCTGTCTGAAACTTCTCTTTCAGCCTTCAAACAACTCCCCAACTTTCAGAATTGGTTATCAGAAACAAACTCTTAAATACCCAGGACACACCTGCCTAAACAGGAGAAAGATGCTGCCAAAGCTGCAAGCATAAAATCTTTCAACACATTTCTACCAGAGTCATTATCAACAGACGTGACATTCTTGAGATTCTGAGATCCTCAAAAAAAAAATTAAAAGCCATTGTGCATACATAAAATGGCCAATGGTTTCAGGTTCAGCACATGTGCAGAATTGGCTGCCCTTTTCCAAAATGGCTGATGTGGCCCATGCCATCATAGAAAAATGGTCATTCATGAGCAGAACAACCCTGTCAGCAATTTTACATATGCATAGTGGTTTTCATTTATTTTTTTTAATTTTTTCTTAGAATCTCACAAGAATGGCAGCAAGAACAGACAATTCTTGTGAGATTCTGGATCAGGAAAATCTTGTCGAAAGCCCCATTCTTGATGAGATCTTCTCCATCTGTGAGATTGCATGTCAGCCCTAGTGTTCAGTTTATTTGCTGTAGCCTGTTCTCATTGTAAGATTTTTGCTAGGTAAAATCAGGTTTTAGTGTTGGGAGTTGTGTACGTGTCTTCTCTTCAAAGCAGATTCTGTGATGCTTGGTTGCAGATGACAGGTTCTCTAGGGTGTTTAATGTGGTGGTTGGATTTGTGTAGGTAGGAATGATAATCTGTTGGTTTCATTTATATTGTTATCGGTAGGATTACATTGTTTATGCCATGCTTGGTGCTCAGCAAGTTGATACTAGTATGGGAATGCTCCTAATGAATGTTTGAAGTTTTGGTAGAATTTTAAGAGAGAGTCTAGTGTAACAGAGCCAGTCAGTGTTGCCAGGAGTGGTTTTCTGACTCTCTTTCCCCCTCCCCTCTCGAAATGGAATGCTCAAATTTATCATTTTAATTTATTTATTTATTTATTTTAAACGTTTATTAGTCACCCCATATGCCTACGGCATCCCGGGTTGACGTACAATTCAATAAAAATATTCATAAAAATAAAAACTATTTTAAAAAACAACACACAATTTAAAACCTTAAAACAGGGTTAGGAAAAATAATTAAAAATAGAAATAAGGGTAGGGAAGAGCTAAAAACCCTAACCCCCCCTCACCTGGAGCTGCAGAGCCACTGCCCGTTCAATAACCTTCCCTAAAAATGGAAGGTTAGAGACAGGACGGTAGCTGGTGAGTGCGTCAACATCCAGCAAAGGCTTCTTCAGCAGGGGGCGCACCACAGCGTCCTTGAGACTGGGCGACAACCTCCCCTGCCGAAGGGATGTGCTAACCACCCTCGTCAGAACTGACCCCAGTGTCTCCCTGGAAGCTTTTACCAACTAGGACGGGCACGGATCTAATTCACAACCGTCAGTCTGCTCTGCCACATCCACTCTGCAATGGCCTCCAAACTCTGGGAAAGCAATGAGACAGCAAGGTCTGGGTCAGCTGAAAAAGAGAGGTACAGCTGAGTATCATCAGCATATTGGTGACATCGCACCCAGAACCCTCTCACAACCTCCCCCACGGGCTGCATATATACATTAAATAATAATGGAGACAGGATGGAACCCTGTGGAATGCCGCAGAAGAAGGCGTGGAGGCAAAATGTTTCAGCTCCCAACATCACCCGCTGGCTTCTCCCTGAGAGGAATGAGCAGAACCATTCAAGAACAGTTCCATCCAGACCCCCCCAGATCATGCAGCTGTCTCAACAGCAGCCCATGGTCCATGGAATCAAAAGCAGCCGAGATAGCAGGATAAGAAATGTAGAATATCCTGCATCCATCTCCCGGCAGAGATTGTCAACCAAGGTCACCAACGCTGTCTCAGTGCCATAGCCGGGATGGAACCCTGATTGAAAAGGGTCTAGGAAACCAATGCTGTCTAGATGCACATGAAGCTGGATCCATTCAATAACCTTCCCTAAAAAGGGAAGGTTAGAGACAGGTCGGTAGCTGGCCAATTGTATGAGGCAATAAAAAGCCAGGCGGTGGCTTGGTGTGTGTGTGTGTGTGTGTGTGTGCGTGTGTGTGTGTGTGAGAGAGAGAGAGAGAGAGAGAGAGATGTTGGTTGTTTGGTTGGTTTTTGAAAGGATGTGGGTGGTTAAATGGATGGGAGTGTGTGGGTGTCATAGGGCCCCCACTTCACCATGGGGTAAGTGTTGTTAGGATCAGTGCCTAAGAGTATGCACCAGTTTAGAATCTATAAAAGTTCTATACAGTTTATTTACAGTAGACAATCCAAGCCAGGTATCAAGCCTCTGACCAGTCTTAATGTAGTTACTCACAGTCCTTTACAAGCTGAGCCTAGACACAGTTCTTGACTAGCTGTATCCAACTCACACAAGCTGTTCTCAAGACATCTTCCTTCAGGTCCTCCAAGTTGACTCCTCTCTTACTGTGAGTAATATGCAGAGATGTTCTCCCTCTCGCAGTCCAGAACAGACTGCCTTTCTTCCTGTTCCTCCACTTTTATATACTTCAGGCCATAACCCAAACACTTCAACTTCCTTTCTGGCAGCCATCTTAGGGGATCCACATGGAAGGCGCCATTTTGTGGCACAGCCCTGCCATAGAGGGTCACTTCTGAAGAGAAAGCAGGACTGACAAGGCACCAGCTCCTTTCAATCACATGAGGGAACCTGTACAAGAACAGTGGAAAGAAGCAATTGGGTAGCCTCAAAGAGATCGGCTGGCAGAGTGATTAGTAATGTGATTTGCAGTTAAGGACTGAGATGTTGGACAGTGTGAGCCCCCACCATCACTACTATCACCATTCATAACAATTCAGGGAGAACACCACTGTCAGTCACGCTGTTTATGTGGGAAGCTTTCCAAATCAATATAAGTGTTGATTTCAATTCTTGTTATAAACTGTTCATTGATATATTTAAAACTGTTCACTGTTACACTAGTTTTGGTCCAGTGTCTCCCTGTTAAATGGAATCCCCATTATAATTTTTAATTATCTGTCTGTCCAGATAATTTAAAATATTATCATTGAAGCATCAGAAATGTGTGGTAGTATATTTTGCCAAGTATTCTTCTTCAAGGCAGCCCAGAAAGAAATTGGTAGGGGAGGGAGTGGGAGGCTATGCCTATAACTGAGGTAAAAACAAATTTATTTGCTCCAGGGAGAGAGGCACATCCCAGTCAGGTCAGGTCAGGTCAGGGGACGGAATACATATTACCCTGGCCTGACCCAGCTGAGCAGGGGGGCAGGGAGCATAAGAACATAAGAAGTGCCATACTGGGTCAGACCAATGGTCCATCTAGCCCAGCATCCTTTCTCCAACAGTGGCCTATCATGGTGGCTTGGGAGAAGCACGCAACAGGTCACAATTGGGGATCTATTCCCTGTTGTTTTTCCTCAGCTCCTGTCATGTTCCCTGATTCTGGCTGGCTAATAGCTGCTAATGGACCTATCTTCCAGAAACTTGTCCAAACCTCTTTTAAACTCAGCTATAGTACTGGCCCTTACCACAACCTCTGGCAGTAGATTGCACAACCCAATTATATGTTGAGTGAAAAAAAATTTTTTTAAATTTGTTTTAAACTTGCCACCCATGAGTTTCATGGAGTGTCCCCTAGTTCTAGTACTAGATGAGAGGGTATATATATAACTGCTCCTTGTTTATTAGTCCCACACCACTCATGATTTTATAGACCTCTATCATATCTCCTCTCAGTTGTCTCTTCTCCAAACTGAAGAGCCCCAAACTACCAAGCCTCTCCTCATACAGGATCCCTTCCATGCCCTTGATCATTTTTGTTGCCCTTCGCTGTATCTTTTCTAGTTCAGCTATGTCTTTTTTGAGATGGGGCGACCAGAACTGCACACAATATTTGAGGTGCGGTAGCACCATTGATTTTTATAGAGGCATTATGAACTCCTCAGTTTTATTCTCTATCCCCTTCCAAATAATTCCTAACATTCTGTTTGCTATTTTGACTGCTTCTGCGCACTGTGCTGTGGATTTGTGCTGTCCACAACCACCCCCAGATATTTTTCCTGAGTGGTGGTAACACCTAGCTTAGTATCCAGCATTGTGTACGCATAGTTTGGATGATTTTTCCTTACCTGCATCACTTTGCACTTGTCCACATTAAATCTCATTTGCCATCTCGCCTACCCTGTTTATTGTTTCAATGTTAAATTGTTTCCCAGGGCCCTGTTTTAAATACTTCAATTGTATTTTGATGTATTTTAAATTGTTATATATATATATATATATATATATATATATATATATATATATATATATATATAACAATTTAAAATACATCAAAATATATGTATTTTATTGTTGTTGGAAGCCACCCCGAGCTGTTCTCAGGAGGGGCGGGGTATAAATTTAGAAAATAAATATAAATAAATAAATATTTAGATGCCTCGGCAGGCACCCAATATTGTAAGATCCTTTTGCAGTTCCTCACAGTCTGCTCGTGTTTTAATTACCTTGAAAAACTTGGTGTCATCTGCAAATTTGATCACCTCACTCTTAACACCTTTTTCGAAATCATTAATAAATACATTAAACAACACCGCTCCCAATACAGATCCTTGAGGCACACCACCTTTTACATCTCTCCATTGTGAAAACTGACCATTTAGTCCAACCCTTTACTTTCTATATTTTAACCAGTTTCTGATCCATAGTAAGACACTATCTCCTATCCCATGACATTTTAATTTTCTTAAGAGTCTCTCATGTGGGACCTTATCAGATGCTTTCTGGAAATCCAGGTACACTATAGCTACTGAGTCTCCCTTGTCCACATGCTTATTTACACCCTCAAAGAATTCCAACCGGTTAGTGAGGCCAAACCAGGAGACCAAAGTGGACCAAACTGGGAGCAATGCACGGCTGGCCAGCTCCACCTGCATACTGCAGCTGGTGTCCCTCCTTCCCCCCTAGCATGATGGGCAGCCATGGCTCGCTGCCAGGGCAATCCCCTATGCTGGGCCAGAGTGGCACAAAAACAGATGTGTCCATCTGGTTCATCCCACTCTGGTCCTCCTGGCTCTTGGACCCAGTCTGTGGGCCTGGTTCCTTCCGGGACAACCTTTCCAGTCTGGCCACCTACCCAGTTTTGGTCTGAACAAGGTCCACATCTGGTGGGTTTGGAACAGATGTGCAGGTTCAGTCCTGGCTCAGGCGAGTCAGAGTGGGCCAAACTGGGTGGCATCCCATTTGTTAACACCCATAATTATGGCTTAAAGGTCTCTCTTTGACCATTTTCACACGGACACCCCCCCTTGCACATGTGTGCCGGTGGTGTGTGTGTGCAAATGCTGTGGCAGGTGCAGGGGGGATGGGTGGGCATCCGTGGAAACACCATGGCCAGTGGGTGGGGGTGCATGTGCACTCTCATGCTCCACCTGCTTCCACCCATCACCCATGCATGGAGCAACGGGCACCAATGCCCGATGCTCGGTGTGTGGAGATGGGTGGAGGTGGGTGAAGGTGGGTGGGAGTGCGTGGGAATGCACCCCACACCCCACCCACCCATCCTCCTCGCCCTTTTGGCCCATTTGAAAAGGGCCTCAGTATAAGCTATTCATCATTATTATATCTACAGATAATTATAAAGACAACACTTAATTGAAAGAAGAATTCTGCAAGGCTATTCTCTTGCAATTCCCTTCAAAATTTCAGGTTCCATGAAACCATCACACTTTAATTTCATATTATTTGTGGGTGAGGAGGCCAATTAGTGTAAAACTGAAAGTTTTTTTTAAAGGTGAACATAAAGATCCAAAGGATAATAAAAATATGGTAGTAAAATACGTGTTCATGATAGAGGAGAGTTTGTAGAAGATATGATGATAACTATATCCCCAAGGTGTTATTTACCATCAAGAAGGCTTTTTAAAAAATAAATATATTCCTGATTTAGGGAGTGGGTGAGTGGAATTAATGCAAAACAAGGAATGCCACCAGAATTTAAATTGCAATGATTGGGGATGGGAGGGGAGCAGAAAAAAAATCCTGAAACCTCATTATTATGGCAATCAAACTGTCATTTCCATGCATCATATATCATCACCAAGAGAACTAATTTCAGAATCTCAATATGTTTCCTGTTCTCTGGAGATAGTTGTTACTGATGATAATGAACGAAGCAGACTGAAGAAACACAGAGCGATTGAGGTGATGAACCTGCTGAAATAAAAAGTAGTAAAATACAATTCTGGTAAGTGTGCATACTTGGCAGAGGTGACGTCACAACATTATATCATGAGCCAGTGTAGCCTAATGGATATGATGCTGGACTTGGGCCCTTTTTACACAGATGCTCTAACACTCATACGAGTGTTACATTTTATTATACATGTTGCAGGGCACCACTTCAGCCAATCAACATGGACCCTGTGCACACATGATGTCTCCACCCAGTTCCTCTGCTGGTTGCTCCATGGGTGGGTGTGGGTGGAGATGGGTTTTGGCCAGGAGCAAACACTCACCAACACCCACCGAAAGTGGCATTTACACAGACGCCCCCACCCATCTCCTCCTAGGGAAATGTTCCCCACCCACCGACCAACACCCATCTGTACCCAGAGGAACTGGGTGGAGGCATCATGTGTGCACAGGGCCCATAGTGATTGGCTGCAGTGGTGCCCTGCAACATGTATAATAAAATGTAACACCCATTTTTATGGGTGTAAGAGCGTCTGTGTAAAAAGGGCCTTGGATCCATTGAGACTGGGGGTTCACAGCCCATATTAACTATGAGGTCACTGGGTGACTTGGGCCTCAGCCTCAATTAATTTCCCGTCTGTAAAACAGGAATTATGGGTGTTTTCAGACGTTACGAGATCACGGTGAACCACACTGAACCACGCTCAACCCCCCCGCGGGGCCAAAGGGCCCGGAACGTCTGAACGGCGTGCGCCAGATGTTCATCACGCTCAATACCCACATGGGGTCAGTTTGAACCACGCTTCCCGGGCTAGCCGGGGGAAGGTCTCGGGAAGCGTGGTCAAACCAACCCCCACAGGGAACCAAGCAAAAGTAACGTCTGGACGCCAATCCCCCAGCGGAACCAAAAAAATGGAGCCCCGGCCGGGGACGAGGCACGCAGCGTCGCTGCCAGGCAACCAGCACCAACACAAACACCGGAGGGAGATTTAAAGCGAGAGCAGCAGCAAGCAAGCGTGGCGGGATGGAGCGAGGAGGGAAGCGGAAGAGAGCGGAGGCACGAACAGCGACAGCGGCGGGACAGGAGGCGGAGGACGTGCAGCCAGGCCCAGCGATGCAGGCGGAGGGGGCACAGGTGCAGGAAGGGGGCACACGGGAGCACCCGACCAGGGAGGCGCCCCGGGAACACCAACCACAGCTGCAGCCGGGTCGCGCCGCCCCGGGGACAGCGGCCGGAACAGGCCCACAGGAGGCACCCAGGAAACGGGTAAGGGCACCCACTGGGAGGGGAACAGGGGGCACAGGGGAACCCCCTGTGGAGGGGGCCGGGGGGACCCCGGGCGGAAGGCAGGGGGGCAGGGGGACCCCGGGCGGAGGGCAGGGGGGCAGGGGGCCCCCGAGAGGGCCCACACCCTCACCCAGCAACCAACCACCCCCCTTCCCCCCCCCAGACACGAAAGTCGGCCCGGGCGGACGAGCCCCAGGAGGAGCCCGGCCCCCGGCCCCCGGAGGCGCACCCCCAGGAGGAGGTGGAGGAGGAGCAGAGGCAGGTGCAGCATGAGCTGCACCGGGAGGAGGAACAGCAGGGGCCCAGCCGGAGGAAGGCCTATCACAGAGGGGGACAGTGGGGCCTCCAGGAGACCCGGGACTTCATACGGATCTGGGGGACCCTCGAGTACCAGGTGGAGCTCGCAATAAACCAGCGCAACGAGCATGTCTACCGGGACATCGTGCGCGACATGGAGGCGGCGGGGCACGAGCGCACTGTCAACCAGTGTCGCTCGAAGGCCAAGGAGCTCAAGAGGGGGTACAAGGCCCTCAAGGACAATAACAGCCGCTCCGGCCACGGGGCCCGCACCGCCCCCTACTACGATGCCCTGGACCGCATCCTTCACATGAAGGGCTCCATCGTTGCCCCACGCCTGGTGGGCAGCGCTGTGGTCCAGGGCAGGGAGCGGGCCGAGGTACCCCCTCCCCTCGCCGCCCGCCCGGTAGACACGAGCTCAGGGGACCCCCACCCCCAGGAGGACCACCCGGGACCCGCAGAAGCCCCAAGGCCCCCCCCCAGCAGCAGCCCGGAGACATCCCAACGCCGGGCCGGCCAGGCGGAGTCGGAGGTCGGCACCTTCACCACCCTCAGCCAGTGGTCCCAGGGGGAGCACTCCCAGGGTGAGGCGCCGGGCTCCGAAGGCTCGGAGACGGACATAGAGGGTAAGCGGGCCCCCAGGGCAGGGGGGGGGCATGACCAGGGGGCCGGTGGCAGGGGCGGGGGCCCTGCTGCAGGGGCCACAACCAGCCCCCTTCACCCGCTCCCCCCTCTCCCGCCCGCAGGACATGGGGAGCCCCAGGACCGGGCCAGCGAGACGGTGCAGGCCCCCGCGGAGGGCACAGGAGAGCAGGTGCCGGACCCAGGTAAGGCGGGAGGGCTGGGATGGCGGGAGGGCCCCCCGGGCGCCAGCCCAGGGGGGCCTCCGGCCTCAGTGGGGGAGGGGGGGCAGGGGGCCCCGGGACCCGACCCCGCTAGGGGACAGGGCCCTGCACTGACCCACCCGCCCATTTCCACAGGGCAGCCCCCGCGCGCGGCGCCTCCGCCGGCCGCGGCCCCAGCCCAGCGGATGCGGGAGTACCGGGCGCGGGTCCGCAGGCGCAGGGAGGAGCAAGCGGAGGACATCGTCCGCAGGGCGGAGGAACAGGGGGAGCGCATGATCGCCTCCGTGGACCGCATGGAGGCGGCCATAGAGCGGTCCATGGAGAAGGCCCTGGAGACAGACCGCCGGCTGGAGGCGGAGGTGCGCCTGGAGCGGAGGCGGGAGCGCCGGGAGCACCAGCGGCAGCAGGGGCTGCTCAGGGGCCTCCGGCAGGACATACAGGGCATGGTGCGGGAGCACAGTGCAAAGATGGACAGGTCCCACGACATTGGGACCTCCCTGCTCCTGCATGCGGGCACCATGTGTGCCTACGTGATGGCCGGCGCACCTCCGGGCGCCCTGCCCGCCCAGGTCCCCATGCCGGGCCCCTCGGCGCCCCCGGGCCCAGCCCTGCCGCCCCTGGCGCCCCCCCGGCCCCAGGGCCCTCGCATGCGCCTCCCAGTGCCCCCGGGCCTCCGGAGGGTCCAGCCCCCCCGGGGCGCGACCGGGGCACCGGGCACAGCTGCCCATCCGCCGCCCGGCCCCCTGCCGGGGCCGGGACCGGCCCAGGACACGGCAGGGGACACGGACAGTGGGGGGGAGGGGAGCTCCCAGAGCTCGGTGGGCCCAAGCGGCCGCACGAGGGGTCGGCCCAGGAAACGCGGGGGGATGGTGGGAAGGGGGGGGAGGGGGAGGGCCACATGAGGGCGGGTGGTGGACGGGGTCACGGGCACGGGGGTGGGGAGGGGGCACAGGGTGATTGTGTGAACTGTGTGGGCAATAAAGTGTTGTAAAGAGACAGTTGTCCCCGGCCCGTTTGTGGGGGGGACAGGGCTGTGGGACCGCGTGTACAGGGGCATTGGCACGGAAGGGGGGGTGGGGCCCCCAGGGGCGGGAAGGCCCTCACAGCGGGCCCCCCCGGGCGATGTGGGTTGCAAGGGCGTTCCGGATCCTTTTGGCATACCGGTACTCCCGGGGGTTCCCTGCGTTCACGTACAGGGGAACAGGACCGGGGGGCCGGTGGGGCTCGGGGTACTCCAGGGCCGCCCCCTCGGTCTCGCACACATTGTGCAGAACGCAGCAGGCACCGATCACCAGGGCGGAGGTGGGGACGGTGAAGTCCAGGCGGCCAGCTATACTCCTCCAGCGCTGCTTCAGGGCCCCGAAGGCACGCTCCACCACGGTCCGGCTCGCACACAGGCGGGTATTGTATACCTGCTCCGCAGGGGTGCTCGGGACAGGGTAGACCTTCATCAGCCAGCGGGTCAGGGGGTAGGCGGGGTCCCCCAGGATGCAGGGGGGCATGGGAACACCCTCGATCCACCTCATGCCCATGTCCGCGAAGTCCCCCCGGTACATGCGGGCATAGAAGGGGGAGATGGTCATGATCCTGGCGTCGTGACTCCGGCCGGAGTTGCCCGTGTAGATGTCTATGAAGCGGGCCCGGTGGTCCACCACCCCCTGCAGGTGCAGGGAGTAGTATCCGTGCCGGTTCACATACTCCAGGGCCTCCCCCGCGGCCGGGCGCAGGATCTCGATGTGTGTGCCGTCCACGGCTCCGATGCAGTTCGGGAAGCCCCCGGCCGCGAAGCCAGCCATCACAGCGCCCTGGTCCAGGAGCTGGATGGTCCTGTCGAGGAGCACGCCCTCCACAGCCTCGCACACATCCCGCACGATGCAGGCGACCGTGCTGAGCCCCACCCCGAAGTGCTGGGACACGGAGCGGCAGGAGTCGGGCGTTGCGAGGGCCCAGACCCCTATGGCCACCCGCTGGACCATGGGGATGGGCTCCCGCATGGAGGTGTGCTGCCGCTCCAGCCAGGGCGTGAGGAGCTCCGCTAGGCGCAGCAGGGTGGCCTTGCCCATCCGGAAGTGGGACCCCCACTCGGCCTCCCCCCAGTGGGCCTGGGCCCGCTCCCACCAGGCCTGGGGCCGCTCCGTGACCCATAGGCTCCGCGCTATGGGCATAGCCAGCAGCGCTGCCCGGCGGAGGGTCTGCGTTGCCCAGCGGAACCGCCTCGCGGCCCCTCGGAGCGCAGCGGGCCGGGTGAGGCTCCGGCAGGCGGCCAGCCACGCCCCCCAGGCCCGGCGCCGAGCCCTGAGCCGGGCACGGACTCTCCTGCGGGCCTGCTGGCCCCGGAGGCGCACGCCAGCCCGCAGGGCCAGGACATAGCGCAGGCGGACGGCCAGGTGCACCCTCTCGGTCAGGAGGCACAGCTGCTCAGTGTGGTCACGGTGCCACTCAGCCGCGAGCGCGAGGAACATCCAGTTCCCACCTGCCCTATCGCGCTCCATGGTGCTGGGGCCCCGGTGGGGGCTGGGAGCGCTTATGGCGGCCCGGTGCTGGTGGCTCCGCCCGGGGGTCGGCCTCGCGGGCCTGCGCGCGCCCTGTGCCGGTGCGTTCCGGCTGCTCCCGCCCCCAGCACCCCGGGCCCCCTCCCCTCGCTGTTTGTAGCGGGATGGCCTTGAAGGTGCGATTAGGCAGACAGAGAGCTCGCTGTTGTTCTCTGCAGCTGTGCCGGGCCCGCACCCCACGCCTCGCTCTGTTGTGCTACAATGTTGCGGTGCGGGCCCGTGTTCCCTGTCCCGGGGGCCGGGCCGAGCCTCTCCCGGCCCTGGGCAGTCTGTGTGCCCTCCGGGCTCCGTGTCCCATTCCCTGTTGTGCTGGACCATGGCTGGCTGCCCATCCATGGGGCTCCCGCTGTCCGGCCCCCAAGGGGCCCCCCATATCTGGGCCTTCCGCGAGACCATGTCTCTGTGCGACCTGTGGCACACCCCTGCCGTGCAGCTGCTCCTGGCCGGGCCGGGGAGCCGTGCAGGTGCCTACGAGAGCCTGAGCTCCGGGCTCCGTTACTTTGGCCATGTGGTGAGCGCCCGTGATTGCCGGCTGCATGCGGAGGCCCTGGGGCTGGCTCGTTTCCCCGAGGGGCGCATCCCGGAGGTGCTGTGCGCCCATGTGCCCTGGAGCGCCTCGGAGACCGTGTCAGCGCTGGTGGTGTGTGGTCTGGGCGCCTACTCGGAGTGCCTGGCCGAGGGTGGCCCTGCCTTGGCCGTGAGCTACTTCTCCTGTGTTCACGGGGCCCGTGGGTACCAGCGCACCCGTGGGGCGGCGTTCCAGCGGCTTCTGGAGCTGGGGCATCTTCCGTGGCCCCCTTCTGCTGCCTGCTGTGTGCCGGAGCCCTCCGCGGTGGAGATGTCATCCCTGTTGGCGGTGTGGGCGCGTGTGGATGTGCAGCTGGCCCTCACCATGCCCGATCCCTTCGAGGCCTACTACCTGATCGCCCACTACATGTCCTTGCAGGGGTACCGCCGGGGCATGCTGCACTGGCCCCACCTGGTCCACCGGGCGGGCCACCCGGGCCCTCGGGCCAGCGGGGCCCCCGGCAGCGGCCCGTGAGCCCCGCGTCGCTGGCCTGCCCCCCCCGGCGTGGTGCCCCCGTGTGGGCTCCCGCCCCGGCCCGGGGGGGGGCCCTGGTCCCCGCTGGCCGCTCCCGACCTGCGGACCCCACCTCGGTGAGCTCCCGCCCGCCTCGCTGCTTGCTGCTGCCCCTGGCCGTGGTCCTGGGCCCCCTCCATCCCCGTGACTCCGTGGGTGCTGCCTGAGCGTCGCTGGTGCTGCGGAGGAGCACCGCTGGACCCGGCTGCCCTGCCTGTGCCAGCCTTTGACTGTGGGGCCCCCTTCCTCCTCCTCCTGGCGCCCCTCCGCCGGCCTCGCTGTGCTTTGGGGGCCCCCAACGTGCCTTGCTCCGGGGGTCCGCCCCCCCCCCCCGACCGTGACTGCCTCTGTTCCTGTGGGGGCACCTCCTTGGACTGGACTGGACTGGGGTGGTGTGGGGGTGGGGGTTGCTGCTGTCCGTGCCTTGCCCCGTGGTGGTGCCCCCCCCCCCCCTGCCGGTGTTCCGGGTGGGGCGTTCCGGGCGCCCCTTCCCCCCTTCCCGGCCTTTCCCTGGTGTGAGTGTGTGTGCCCGGGCGTGTGGCCGTGCATTGTGCCCTGCTGCGGGACCGCTGTGTGAGCCGGCTGTCAGCCTGTTCTCGCTCTTCCCCCCTCCCTTCCCGTTTCCCTTGTGTGGGCGTTCCCTTGTGTGCCTTGTGGCTTCGTTTGCCCTCAGGCGGCCATGTCTGTGTCCCGCCCCTGCCCGGTGCCTTGTGGGGGTTTAGCGCCCGCCGGGGGTTCGGCTGCACGTCTGTTGTGCTGCCACGGGCCGTGATGGTGCGGCCCGGTTCCGGGCCGTGGTCCCGTTCCCGGCACGTCTGTTTGGGTCGTTTTCCAACCCCCGGGCGTGGTTGCGCTGTTCGCCCCCCCTGGTGGTTCGCTGTGGTGAACCGGCCGCCCGTAACGTCTGAAAGTACCCAATGATGATCAGAAGGTTCTTGTGAGGGTGAAGTAGATAAGGATTGTAAAGCACTTTAAACACCTGAATTTTTGTATAGTGACATCACTGGGCATACTTCAACAAACTCTGAACATTCACTCATAGCAGAGTATGTTTAGAAAATCAGTCATCTAGTTATTGTTGTTGCTTAGTGCCCCAAAACACGTTGTTCCATGTTTCACATTCTTCACAATGTACCAGAGTGAAAGCCGGTGCATTATGCAGTCCTGCCCTCACAGCTATTTTTCATTAAATTTTGTCATTCACTTTTCTTAAATGAAAAAGGAGCCCGGTTTATACGTCTGACTAACTGGCACAGAGTCCAGAATAAAAACTGGAAACATTCTGTCACTTTTTTTGGTTCCCATTACAGGTAAAACAAATATTTGAAGAAAACAAATAATTTTTAAAATGTGACCAATGCAAATTCCTTTGTGTGAAGCAAATTTAGATGTCAGATTCAAAACTGTTAATTTGTTAAATGTATCACTTTGTTTAGTGCTTTAGTACTTTGGTTTGGATGTTATTTGATACTTTATGTCGTCGGTGATACTATTTAACAGACTACATTTTTTAAAATGTGCATTTGAATTGACTTGGGTCCTCCACGCCAAAGGTCAGTGAAGGAGCCATCCACACATTACAGGACTCCTGGATCCCTGCTGCCTAGAAGGATTGGGTGCCAGGGAGGAGCTGATACCAAATTAAATTCATTTAATTAAATGAATATGCTTTTTTTCCCCATATAGAAAGGGCCATTGTGAATCATTTCTACTAATGACTATTGATATGATAAGTATTAACCAATGTTGGTTTGGTTTACATGCTTTACAAGGAAATATCTAAACAGATAGGAAACATGTTTGATACAATAATACTGTTCTGGCAAGAAAATACTTCTAAAAATTCTGCTTTGTATTCAGTAGTTGTAGCTTGATTACATAATAACTACTGTGGTACAATAATAATTATGTTCATGTTGTCTCTTGAAAAGAGAAGGATGTTTTGTCTTTGACAGTCAGACATTTCCAGGTGTTACTTCCTTTATGTTACAAACGTTTATATAAATTATCAATATTTATAGGGTGGAATGATTTTTACTAAATATGTAGTTCATTAATTGTATCAAGGACTTGGGATTTAAAAAAATTCCTTCCCACATGCTTGATTTTATTTCCAAAAGAAATCCTGTGCATATTTTATTTTTAGTGTGCAGTCCTCTGGCACTGAAGTGAATGGCTCAGCTCCCATTGACTTTAATGGTGGCACATTGCAATCTATGTGTATATGCAAATGTAGGTAACTCTTTTGAATGAATAAAGCTGAATAAATCAGAACAGGGCAGGAAGCTGCATTCCATATCTTATTAATTATTATTATTTATTATGCTTTTATTTAGCGCGATGTACCTGTCACTTTACAGACAATAAAATAGATACGGTCCCTGCCCAAGAGATTAATACTGAGGTTCCCAAACTATGAGTCAGGATCCCAATTGAGATGGGATTGTGAGTCCAATTGATAGCCGATCTACTTTGCATGTCTTTGTTTTCCTCTGGTAAAACAGAATCATTGTAAAGACTCAAAATAGATAACCAAACTTTAGGAAGCACTGTCCAGTCCAATACATCTTTTACATTGCCAGTTTCCATAGCCTTGAACAGCTCAATGAAGATTCCTAAATCAATATCGAGCCTAAATCAATATAAATTGAGCTGTCTTCAGGAGGGGCGGGGTATAAATCCAGAAAATAAATAAATAAATATTTATGCACAAAAATAAAATGATTTTGGAGAACATTGTAATCAACTGGAGCACTGTACATAATAGACATTAATGTGCTCAGAACATTTTCAAATCACCTCGTTATTCCACAGATTCTTAAGTACGAGTTTAGGGTCAATTCTTCACAATTGGTGCCTAATGTTAGGCTTTTGTATCCATATTTGGGTATTGAAATAAAAATCACTGGACAATGAAATCTGAGTTTAGTGAGAGCCATGGCTGATTAGTCAACATTACATACATTGATAGAAAAGGCCTGATTTCTAAAGAGACTAAATGTAGCAACTCCAAATCTTGGAACTTTTAGTCTATAAACTTGAAGTTTAACATTTTCCCCCACATAATTTTCAGAGATTGCAGTGCTTTTAAAAATTACCAAGACAGAAACACTTGTATGTTTGATAGTTTGACTTTTCTGAAAGAAAATACTGTGGGTTGTTTGGTTGGTTCTTTTTGGAGTTCCTTGGCTTGTCAATCTTCAGTAAAAGGATGTGACTCAAAAGTGCAGTCAATACCAAAACTCCTAAGTGTTAATATTTTTCCTTGTAATTTTAGTCCAGGACTCCATACTCTGTGCAACTAAAATTTCCAGTCAAACCACTTTACCTTGTTCTTTGTTTTCCAGGGGGAAAATAATTTTCAGCTTCTTCGGTCAATACATATGAATGTTTCCTAAGCATCTTCCCCTTGAAAAATACCAACTCCTCTGAGAGTCTAAGCAAATTTGTTTTAGTTGTTTGTCTTGGCATTTTAGAGAGACAGGCAAATTCAGCTTGCAAATTAGAGCTCAGCTATTTTAAATCAGATGAAAATAGAATAAGAGAACATCTTACTAAAATGTCCATTAATTATGGGCGGAAGTGTCTCCAACCACAGGAATAATGTGCACTTAATTTATGGGATGAGGGGTGGAGAGCTATTGGAGAGAAACAGCCTCTGAGTTACACAGAGCATGGGCGGGGGGGAGTAGGGATTTCAGAAAATGACACATTAAGTGAGGATGCTCAGATACACTAGTAAGCAATTTGAATGATATTTGCTTTTTACAGTTTCCCACCACTCATGAGAGACAACTGAATGATCACTGAAATAGAGGTTTGTTTGCTTACCTATTGGCAATGAAGCCTGATTTCAGACACATAATCCTTTAGGTACATACTCTGGAGTTATTGATGAATTTGCTTCAGTTTGCTAATACAGTGGTTTCTTTCGCAATTATTTGCTTCAGTCAGAGTAAGCAGGGATTGTATGTGTTCGAAGTTTGCAAGCAGCATAATATACACTTTGGGTGTACCCTATGAAAAAATGCACCAATACTGGGCACAGACACCCCACGCTGGTGCACATGTGCACACACAGGCTCCATACACAGCAAGCTGCTGGGAGCAACAGGGCACCACCGCCAATACGACCCCCCCTAAGCCCACACACCCCAGAGCCCAGGGGATGGAACAGGAGCTCTGCCTGCTCCATTCCCCAGGCTGCAGGGTGTGTGGGCTTGGGGAGGTTGTATCAGTAGGGACACCACGTTGTGCCCAGCAGCTTGCTGTGTGGGGGGCCTGCATCCGCACATGTGTGGATTGTGTGTCCACTGCCTGGTCAGGTGGTGCACTAGCGGGCTGTGTACGCGGCCTGTTGAATTGCACCCTTTATCTTTAACACTGTTATCAAGATTCACAGACATGAGATCTTTGTTACTTTGTGGTTTTGTATTTCCGTCGCCTGCAGGCATTGAAAAGAATGCAGCTTAAAGATCAGTGGATTACTGTCAGACGCAGGGTGTTCAGAGATTCATGCCTAGATGTTGTGATGTTGAGCAAAGCAGGTGGCACAAAGATCAGGGCACGCATTAGCTTTCTGTGTGTCTAAGGCCCTTTTTACACAGACGCTCTAACACCCATAAAATGGGTGGTACATTTTATTATACATGTTGCAAGGCACCACTGCAGCCAATCACCATGGGTCCTGTGCACACATGATGCCTCCACCGAGTTCCTCTGGGTGGAAATGGGTGTTGGCCGGTGGGTGGGAAGCATTTCCCTAGGTGGAGATCGGTGGGGGCATCTGTGTAAACGCCACTTTCAGTGGGTGTTGGTGAGTGTTTTCTCACAGCCAACACCCATCTTCACCCACACCCACCCACGGAGCGACTGGCAGTGGCGTCCGTTGCTCCGCGGGTGGGCGTGGGTCAAGATGGGTGTTGGCCAGGAGCAAACACTCACCAACACCCACCGAAAGTGACTTTTACACAGATGCCCCCACTCATCTAAACCCACGGAAATGCTTCCCACCCACCGGCCAACACCCATCTTCACCCAGAGGAACTCGGTGGAGGAATCAGGTGTGCACAGGGCCCATGGTAATTGGCTGCAGTGGTGTCCTGAAACATGTATAATAAAACATAACACCCATTTAATGGGCTTTAGAGCATCTGTGTAAAAAGGGCCTAAATCACTCACCCAGATCTTAAACATCTGGATCTTTGAACTTCTGCATAGAGCTTCTCGCAGACCTTTGTGTGTAAAAAGTTTTCCTGGTGAACTGCTTTGCTCTAGGCAGCTGTGGTCACTTGGTTTCCATGGTAGCCCCTCACGTTTACAGTTGTGGCTACCTTAGGCTGCCTCAGGGCAGTGTTTATGTGAAGAATGTATCCAGGAACTGCCTCAGGGCAGTGTGTGTGTGAAGAATGCAACTGGAACTTAACTGTGGACTTGTAAACCAAGAAGATTGAAAGACCAGCACTTTAAACTGTGTGAAAAAATGCCCAGGGAGTGCAGCAGTGAAATTCAGGGAAATTAGCAGTTAAGTGAATGTATTGTAATAGGCCAAAGCAAAGCAAGGGTAAGTGACACTGACGGATGAGCTTCCAAAGGGGAGAGCTGTACATCAAAATTAGTAGGGAAAAAATAAAAATCAAAAGATATTTCCGCTGACTGAGAACAAACATTCTCTAAATTCACAAAGGCCCTATTTACATGAGACAGGCCCATGCATGCCCATGTAGATCCGCTGCCTAAGCATATGAAGGTACCGCCCGTGTGACCACTGCAGCAGGTGGCTGGGTGTGTGTGTGTATGCTCCCACACTACACCCACCTCCACTAATCACCCATGCATGGAACAACCAGAGAAAACGGTGTTTTTCCATTGGTTTCAATGGGGAACTGTCCCCATTGAAATCAATGGGGGAAAAAAAACCAACTTTCCCTCCCCCATCCAGGCTGAGTGGGTGGAAGGGGGGTCACCCCCCACCCACCCTGCCCAGCCTGGATTTTTTAAAAAACATTTTTTAGCCGAAGTCCCTGCTAGTGTGGGCTCTGGGCTGCCGCCATGCCGGTGGCAGCGACTGGAAGTCTGCACCAGCAGGTACTAGGGTGATCCCTGGGGTGGGGGGTGGTTTAACACCCCCCATCCCAGGGATCACCCTACCCCCCCACCCAGAGATCGCCTACCTTTTGCGCTCCAGGCAGTGGTGGCGGCAGCTGCATGGCGGTCCGGAGGCTTCAGCACTGGCTGGCTTCAGCACTTGACTAGGCCTTCTGGGGAAACCCAGAAGTTCCCCAGAAGGCCTAATCAAGTGCTGAAGCCGCCGGACCACTGTGCAGCCGCCGCCGCCTGGAGCACAAAAGGTAGGCGATCTCTGGGTGGGGGTGTAGGGTGATCCCTCAGATGGGGGGGTGTTAAACCATCCCCCACCCCAGGGATCACCCTAGTACCTGCTGGTGCAGGCTTCAGGTCGCTGCCACTGGCACGGTGGCGGCACGGAGCCCGCACTAGCAGGGACTTCGGCTAAAAAAAATTCTTTAAAAATCCAGGCTGGGCAGGG
>QEPC01002524.1:527685-537888 GCA_003113815.1 Sphenodon punctatus | reverse complement strand
CACAAATAACATGCAATTTAACAAGGGAAGTAAACGTTCCCACATAAACTCAATTTTAACTGGAGATAAAGTGAACAGTTCAATGATCCATGTTGGGCAACACAGGGACGCCAATTCCTCTGGAAAAACATGCTGTTGGTCCAAATGAAAGAAGGAAAAACATGCTGGGAACAATAAGTGAACCTTAATACCAGCCTTATTAAAGAGCTCAAGATATTTGTGACAAGGGCGCTGAGAGGGCATAGGCTGCTTTTATACGAGTGGGCCGCACTCGCACAACCTGCTCACATGACTTTTGAAAATCCTGCGGACCGGGATTTGGTGAAATGTTTCATGCGTTAAAACTGATTGTGCATTCGTTTAAAACGCAAACTAAATCCCCTGACATTCGGGGTATTTAGTTCGCAGTTTTAAACGCAAACGCGACCTGCTTGTCTAAAAGCGGCCATAGTCTCCATCGTCAAATAAGGCACCAATTTGGGCTGAAGCGTATTCCTTATTACAGTCCGGAGCCACTAGTTGCCATTTCGTGCATCATGGCGGGAGACACCGGATACTCCACACCAGCCTCAGATAGAGTATTATAAACTCTTCTTTACCTTCTTTTGCTTCCTTTGACTTCTCCTTGCTCTCTGTCTCTGACCCTTACGTTGCATCAGAATTTACCTTTTGCAAGCAAAATGTTGTCGTTAAGTCACTGGAGTTGTTAGGCCCCACAGGAGCACCGACCACACACGTCTAGCAGCGATGCATTCCCACTGGCGCCCCTTTGACTTTTTTTTACTACAACCTCCCTCTGACTGGACTGGGCTGGCTGTATGGTAATGTAGTAATATGGTAGTGTGGTAAGAGGTAAATGGTAATTGGTAATATCTAGTATTCTGGTCTGGCAGTTGACCTCTGCAGTTACCAGATTGTTACTGAATAATTGCCAAGCTATCTGAAATACTGTATATCATCCATGAATAGTGGGGGTTTTTTTACTGTCCTTTTCAGCTCATTCCAGGAGACTGGAGGTGAAGGGGAAGAGTGAGATAGGGTGATAGTTAAAGACACTGAAGGAGTCAAGAGTGAGCTTCTTAAGGAAAGGGGACATAATGGCGTGCTTGAAAGATAGGCAGATAGAGGCCAATGGAGAGAAAGTGACTGATGATGAGTAGCAGGAAGGGCAAAAGCAGTTAGGAGATGAGAGGGGAAAGGGCCAAGGGGGCAGGTAGAGGGGTTGCATGAGAAGAAGAGGGAAGTGATCTCAGCAAGGGAAGCTGGATAGAAGGGAAGATAGAAGAGAGGGAGGAGGAGGAGAAGGGGGAAGGAGATCATGAAGGAAATGCAGGAAGTGTTCTGCCATCTTGCCTGATGCAACCTAGCAACAGAAAGGACCCAGCAAAGAGGAAGCCATAATTGGCTCCATCTTGGGTTCATCATCAGACAAAATTCCCGGCAGTCCCAAAGATAGAGCTAAGGGTGGGGTCACGTGAACAGGCAATCCTCAGCCGCCCTGAGCCGTCTGGGAAGGGTGGGGTAGAAATTGAAATAAATGACTATTGGGTAGGTGTCTGCTCCATAAAGTGCCTCACCGTAATCTTGGAATAACCGTAGAGCGTTCACATGGCTTTGTGGTTCCAGGAATAGCTGAGGGGTAGGGTTGCAGCGCCACCAGCCCAGGTTTCACCCAGACAGTCCAGGAGCTGGAGATCATTGCCCAGTGACTAGACAGTCTCTGACCTGGATGTTCAATGTCTGGAACTCAGTCTTGTGGTATGTCTGTTCTATGGGGCTCTACATAGCTGTGGAGTGTCTGCTCTATGGGACTGTAGGTGTCTGCTGTATGCAGTCTTAAGGAATTATGTTGTTTGAAAACAATAGGCTTTTCTTTTGCCCATCCTCCATGTTAGGCAATGAGCTATTTTAAATTTGCATTAATTTACATAAACAGATGCAATTGAGCATCATCTGGTGGCAATCTGTGACAGTTAGCCCTTCTCCAGTCCCAGCCAGATACAGACTTACTGACCTTACTACAGAGCATCCTGCTTTTATATCCATAAGAGGGGCATGGGCTGTGGAGGCAGCCAACTTTCTTAAAGGGACAGTCACTCCCAGCTGCTAAGGAGGGCTTCATCCCCACCACAACTTACCCAGGCTCTAATAGGTTCCATTGCAGGTTCCGTTGCTTTGGAACTCCTTCCCACCAGAGGTTCGTCAGAGCCCAGGCCCAGGGCATCTTCTGGAGGTGGTGTAAGACTTTTCTGCTTGAAAAGGCATTTGGTGGGTGGGGTTAGGGGGTTGGGGTGGTTTGGGGTTGGGTATGGGGAATGGGGAGGTGATGTTGGGGGTTGCAGGAGGTACAGTGCATTTACATGAGTGCATTTACCCCAGTATAACTAAACCCTTCCTTATCTCTGATTTATTCAGGGACAGTTTACCCCCAGGGGAAGAGGAATTCCCATCCTGTTTCCCCCTAGACATACCTGTGCATTGTGCAAGCGCTCTGGGGTAAATTGTGGGACTGCCCCAGAGTCATCTCAGCTTCTCTGAAGTATCCCAGAGAGGGTTACCATGCCATCTAGGTTTTCATAGACATGACCTCTTTTTTGATCTACTGAACTCTGTCTGGGCTAGGGGTGGGACGTTCAGATTCGGATCAATACAACTTGTCCAAATTGACCTATTCATATTGATAAGAATCAGTACAAACCTACCTGTTGATATGAACCGGGATATGAACCAAAGGTTTGTATTCCCCAGAGGGGTTCTATCAAAGCTCCTTGGAGTGGTGCTGGCACGTGCAGTGATTTTCTATAGTATTTTTTCTTTTCAGTGTGACCCTAAGAAGGCTGCGCTGGGCGCCACAGGTCACTGATTCAGACTCCGGAACCTAGGAAAAAAGGTAAGTAAAGCAACTACCCGCCCCCTCTCCACCACTAAGGTCCCTTTACCCACAGCTCTGCCTCCCCCGGGCCCCCTCTGCCACCCACCTCCCCTGGAACCCTGCTCACCCGGCCCATTGCCTGCCTCAGTCTACCCCACCCTCCCGAGGGTAGGCTGAGGCGGGCGATGAGCCTCGTAGGCAGGGGTCCGGGGGAGTGCCTGGACAACTTGTGAGAAGTACTTGGAGCTAGGAAATAAAATCCTGGATATTTGTGACTATTGAAAAAATCCACCCAGACTAGGGATGGGAGTTTGGATGGAGGTTCAGGTTCGGTACCCAGGGTCGGCCTTGGGATTTGTGGGTCCCAGAGTGAAGATAAAATGTGGGGCCTCTCCCACTTGGGGGCAACTTCTGCAGTGCCCTGAAGGTGGTCATGTTTGGGGCACCACTGAGAGGGAGTGGTTGCACCACGACCTGTCTTGGTGTAAATAGAGGCCACTGCGGGGCCCTCAGAAAGAGCGGGGCCCGGGGCGGCCAGCCCAGGTCACCCTGTAGTAAGGCTGGCCCTGTTGGTTCCCCTGGACCCCTTCTGCAGCCCCACCCACCAGAAACATAGAATCTCTATATAATAATATGGGTAACAGGCGTGACTAACTTCAGTCTCAGGAACAGCCAGGGGGGAAAGGACAGGAAACATATAATTTGACTCAGCATGATGTGTAGGGGGTGCAGAAAATCAAGTTCAAGATTCATGTTAGTCATCACTAAAGTATTATTTTTAGAGATTTATTTTTGTTAAAGTGCATGCACAAGATGGTCATTGGGTCCATTCTGTGCACGGGTGCCCTTTTCAAAAATGGCGATGGCAGTGTTGGGGCCATTTTGGAAAAGGAGAGCTGGACTGCAGGGCAAGGACTTGGGCACACCAGTGTGACTGGGGAGAGGGGCACAGAGGTTGTAGCATGGTATAAGGAAGCTGGGGGGAGTGATACCGGGGTGGGAGGGCATGCAGGGGCTGGGCAGTAGGGGGAAACAGGAGGCTGTGGTGTGGGGGGAGCACACGGCAGGCTGGCATAAGGCGCACGGGGGCTATTGTGTGAGGGCACATGGGGCAGTAGGGCACGCAGGGACTGGAACAGGAGGGGGATACAGGAGGCTGCAGTGTGGGGTACATGGGCTGGGGAAGGCTGGTACAAGGGGGATGGGGGTTATCGTGTGGAGGGAACACAGGGTAGGAGGGTACAAGGCTATAGTAGGGGGTATACAGGGGCAGCAAGGACACAGAGGCTATGGTAGGGAAGACATGGGGCAGGAGGGGCACAGGGTTATGGTGTGGGGGGCACACGGGGCATCAGGGCACACGGGCTGGTGCAGAAGGGGCACGGGCCAGGGTGGGGGCATATGGGGAAGCAGGGCACACAGGCTGGGGCAAGAGGGGCACAGGGGACTATGGTGGGGGGCACATGAGGTATCTGGGCACACAGGAGCTGGGGCAGGAGGGCTTGCAGGGACTGTGGCAGCAAGGGGACATGGGAGGCTGTGGTGTGTGAGGCACACAGGCTGGGGCAGGCTGCACAAGGGGCAAGGGGACTATCGTGTGGGGGCACCAGGGCAGGAGGGCACACACACACGGGCTGGGGCAGAAGAGGTGCATGACATGAATGACTAAACTTCAATCTTGGGAACTGCAAGGGGTAGAAGGACATGATAACTACCCCTAGTGCCCACAGAGATGAGGGGTATTTTACTTGAATAGAATAATGTTAGCAGTGTCCCCAATGCCTGGTCCCCCCTGCCCCACTCAGTGCCCCCCCCCCCCAGCCTCTTTTTGGAAACCTGAAATATGGTAACTCTAATTCCAGAGTAGTAGTTTCTCAAGGGTTTAAGGACATCAGCACTGAGAGGGACTGATACCAGTAACAAAAGGAAAATCCAGGTGGCTAGACTGGGATTCTGCTTGGTTCTTGATGGGACCGAGAAGCCTTGACAATCCCATGGCTCCAGCATGCGTGCATTTGCTGGTCTTGCCAACACGTCACTACCAGCCTGATGAGCAGCTTCTTCAAGCCAGGGGGAAACAAGTAGCAGAACGAAAGAACGTTCCCTTTCCTGTCAGAGTAGCAGAAGGGGTGGGGTGTATGTGTGTTGCAGACTCTCCTCCGGGGGCTCTTCAGTCAAACGTGGATGTCTGGAACTTCAAACTGCTTGCACAAAGACAAGTTACAAGGTTGAGTTCCAGCTTTACTAAGGGCAGGGGGACCGAGGTGGAAATTTCCCTGCTGGCTCTTATGTCTTTGCACAAATATCACTTCCACAATGCATAAAAGTCTTTTCATTTCTTGTAAGGCAGAAGGTGGCAACAGTTATTCAGTAGGTCAGGATGGCCGAGCAGTCTAAGGTGCTGCATTCAGGTCACAGTCTCCCCTGGAGGCGTGGGTTCAAGTTCCACTTCTGACAAAGTACCTTTATTTTATTTTTAAAGATTTACCTCTAATCCACTTCTAATTATTTATTTTATTTTGTGAAGATTTGCCTCTCTAATCTGCTTACAGGGAGACAGTTTTAAATACCCTGCTCCTTGAGCTCCCCTATATAGGCTGGCAGCCAAAGCTTCCTGTTTGCATTTGTGCACTTGCACTATTTAATTTGCTCAGTGCAGCCAGGCTGGGGAGGTAGGAACAAAAGGAGTGTTGTTTTGAACATATAGTCTGTCAAAGGGAAGGGAGAAAAATAATGTTAAAAAAACCTTTTGTCAGAAGTGGGATTCAAACCCACAAAGGAGACTGCAACCTGAACGCAGCACCTTAGACCACTCAACCATCCTGACAGCTCTGTGGCCAGCCTTGCATCAGTGACTATAAAAACTATGCAACAGCAATTTTTCTGCACACGCGCAAGCCAAAGTTTTTCTGGGAGTTCACTTTTGCGCAGCCGTGCCTATATGCTCCCACAGCAGTAACATCTTCCATGCTGGTGCTCTGAACCTCCCAGACAGGCACAGCCGCATTCAAGTTTTCCTTTGGTAAGAGGATCATTGATTGGGGTGCTGTGGTCTCTCTGGAGTGCACTGGGGCTACTTAGCCCCAAAGGTGCCATTTGCTGCTTTGTCTGCCTACAAGAGAGTGGGATCCATGGCAAAGCTCTTAAGGCAGCGGGAGGGGAGGGGTATCCATTCCTACACCTCCAGGTAGGTGGACAGGTATCCATGGCAATGGTCCCAGGAGTCCCAGGCAAGGAAGGGGTATCTACTGCAGTGCCCCAGGCAGGGGAGAGGGGAGGAGTATCTACGGCAACACCCACCCCACCCAGGGAGTGGGAAGGGACGAGTGTTCATGGCAACACCCTCTGGCAGGGAGAGGGGTATCCATGGCAACACCTCCAGAAGAGACAGGGGGAGGGGGCCTGATTAGCATCTCCTTATTTTGGGCCCCCTACCCTGGTGAGGAGGGAAGCAGTGCTCTGGGGGTCGGTCTTCACTGGGCACCACTGCCATAATTTGGCTTTGCCAAAGCAGGAATAGGGCTGGGTTCTTTCCAGGGTTGGGTGAGTGCTTTACTGATCTATGCCAGGGAAGCTCATGCCCTTCTCAGTGAGTGCTGGGTGCCTATGGGTGTTTCCATATGTGATGCCAGGAAGGAGGCAGCCCAACCTGGCTTGGCAGCACGTCGCCAACATGGTCCTGACCGGGTCCAGCTGCAGAGAGGGTGGGGAGATGCATGAAAATACAGCCGCCTGCCCCTCTGCTGCGCCGCGCCCAGTGCCCAACTCCCCACCATGACGGGCAGCCATGGCAGCTGGTCAGACTAGGGCGGGCTATACCACACATGAGTAGCGGATTGCTGCGGACACACCTGGGAGCAAGCCTAGGCAACATCTATCTACCTGGCCAACAAACATGCTGGTGGTCCATGGGCCTCAGTGAGCCACCATCATGTTTGTTAACACCCTATGAACCTTTATCAGCAACAAAAACTCTGTGATGCAGCACATCCCACCTGGGCAGTGAGTCCAGGTTTTTTTGAGGGGGTTGCGACTGTCTTTCTGTCCCATACTGTCCAGCAAAAGGGCTTGGCGGGAGGAGTGGGGGGAGCTCTGGGATGGAAAAAGTTTGGATTCCTCTGCCGTAACTGACTCCACACCTGAATGAGACCATTACTTTCACTCAGCTTTTAATCCAAGAGGATCAAGGCCTCGATATGAAGCACCTAGTGTGTTTGGTCCCATACAGTCTCACAGGGCCATGAAACGTGAATAGCAAAGGAAGCATTCTCCTTTATTCTTCATGGGTTTTCTAGAATTTCTTCTAGAGTGTGCCCTTGCTAACTGTTGGCGTCAGCTGTGTGTGGATGTCATGCTTGTGGAAGTGAAATGTTTGATACTGGCTATAGCCAGGAATAGCACAAGCAGATGCTGTTACAAACTTCCATCACAGATATACCCACTCACCTTGATCCCAGCCTACAGAACACCCCTGCTCCCCATTATCCCAGTCCTGGTTTCACAGCACAGCACTGTTGATTATTAGTTACACTCTTCTACTAGTGCCCTTTGGTCCAGACTTGCACCACACTGTACTGTGCTAGACTTCTGACACTGGGTCTTCACCAAAGTTCTCAGTTGTGAAATGCAGCTGATTTCCCAGGTTGAGGAGATGCCTAACTGACAATAATACCATGGCTCGGCAAGGGACTCGAGGGAGACCTCAAAACCTTTTTGCCAGTTCTAGTGACAGGATCTAACTCGGGGCCTAAGTACTGTGGAGGTGTCTGCTCTATGGGGCTCTGTAGAGGTGCAGGGGTTTCTGTTCCATGGAGCTCTGTGGAGGGGTGCAGGTGTCTGTTCTGTGTGGTTACATGGAGCTGAGGGTGTCTGTTCTGTGAGGCACTATGGAACTGTGGAGGTGTCTCTTCCATGGGGCTGTATGTAGCTATGGGGTTCTGAAATAAAGAATTTCCAGGCTGATCAAACCTGGAAGTAACTACATGTTCTGAATCTTTAATACTGTTTATTCTTTTCTCTTCCAGGTGGCTGTTATGTAGAAGAAGAAACCCCACCTGGAGTGGCAGGATTGATCCCTCTGGCCCCCAGCCTACATCAACTGCCATCAGCCCTGTAGGTGACTGCCTCTGGCAGCCATTAGGTGACTAGTAGTAGCAGTAGGACATTATGTCTCTTAGATTTTGGTGTTTTACAGGAAGGGGTTTGTGGTGCATCGTAATGGGGGTCAAGGAATTTGCAAGATGTACCTGGAACTTCTAATTATGTATTGTGGGAGGAAATGGACTGGTGGGATTTGGGGACAGCTACATCCCTCTGAGAGATGGGGAAGGGTATATTTCTGGGGGGCTGTTTAGGTGAGGATGGGAATGTCCCCATAACTGAGAATGGTTAGGATAAGGCAGCTGTGCAGGAATAGTTGGGAGAAAGGGCTATGGAGGATTATGAGCCATAACCCTCTTGAGGGGGTGGGGTGTATTGGCTAGGTGGAGAATTGAGGTGGAAAGGGACTCTCCTGAAGGATTGTCAGGGGAACAGGAGTGATAGGAGAGGTTTGGGGGCTTTGGAGGGAGAGTCGGGACGGGGAGGGAGTGATGGGGGAGGTTATGAGTTTTGGAGTAGATTACCTGTATGTATTTTACATTCGTTAGCTGCCCTCAACCTTTGGGTAAGGACAGAAATCTCAAAGAATAAAATAAATATTTTTCTTCCAGGCATGTCCTGGTTGTTTCATTCACACTGATAAATCACTCTTCCTCCTGTTCACCCTCAGTCTGTTTGCCCTCAGTCAGGTACCCCTCCAATGTCCTTGTAGCCCCCCATTAATAATCATAAAACACAAAAGCAATGTGCTGGACTGAGACTTTGGAGCAGCATGCATGTTTCTGGGTGCAGATGGGGTAAACAGCCAATTGGAGCAGTGTGTGTAGCAGGCTTTTCATTCAACAGATTTGGCCAAAGAAGACTTACACAGTAATATTGAGGCAGGACCTTACATATGAAAAGTGCTGAAAAAATAGTAAGGAATCCTTACAGCACTTCTGAAAGGTAAGCATTAGCCCTGTTTTTCAAGCTGAGGCACAGAGAGGAGCCTAAGGATGCCACAGAATGTCAGTGTCAGAGCTGAGTGATTCTGCTTCTAGTCCATGCTGCTGTGTCTCTATTGGTAAGAGATGCCCCCTGCTTTAAACTTTCTGGCTTTTGTGGAAACTTAGGAAGGAGTCACCACATATTAGCTAAGGGGTGGCCAACACCCATGTGGGTCATGAAGCAGTTGGACATGACTCGTGAGAGCCTGCTGAAGACACAGCCCCCCTTCCTGTAAATTTGTAGTTTAACCTTGACAATTGTGCAATCCTGTCAGCTTGTCATGCACTCTGCTCCCACACAATACCCATGTGTGTGGTGTCAGCTGGTTTGGATATGAGTTGCTCCACTAAGTGACCACTAGAGGCTGCTGTTGGGTGATGTTTTTGTAGTATTAGAGGAAGTTTAAAGTCTAGAAAGAGGATGGTTGCAGTGTTGGCCCCAAATATGAGATGGAGACAAAAGTACTTTTATATAATCTCTTTTATTGGACCAACTTCTATTGGTGAGTGTGTGCAAATTTTCCATCCACACATGGCACTTCCTCAGGCAAATAACAAATCAGAACTCTGAACTGAGAAAATTCCAGACAAGTAGCCGTATGGAGTGAGATGGGAGGAGGGGCTGTAGGAAATAAGGAGTTATAGGGTAGTTTTTGAATGTTTGTATTCTCCTTTTTTCTAGGGATGGGTAAATGCGGTTCGGAAGTTCGGAGTTTGGACCGAACTCAAATAGTTTTGTCGATCGAACCGAACTCGAATTTGAACGTTCGGTTCGGATGCGTTCGGTGAGTTCGGAATTGAATTTCCATTGGTTTCAATGGAAAACACATTATTGGCTGTACTGTTTTTGTTTTTTATGCTATGTGGCTGAAAATTGGAGTGCCTATACCTCCAATAGAAAGCATTATGTGTACCAAATTCCAAAATGATTGGATAAAGGCATCCGATTTTAGAAGCAGTTGAATTATTGTATTTTGCAATATTCTACATATACATTCTTAGCTGTAACTTCTTTGCCTCACATCTAATTTAGGTGAAACTTGTCCGATTTATACCCCTTCCCATATTTACTATCTTTGCCAAATTTCAGAAGGATTGGGAAAACGGTCTTGGTGCTATAAACAATTAACATATAAATATATGTCTGACTATAACATCTTTGTAGTCCAACCAGTGTACATGAAATTTGGCAGGGCTATATATTACACTTTCATGATCATCTCTGCCAAATATCAGAAAGATTTT
>QEPC01002524.1:451520-463071 GCA_003113815.1 Sphenodon punctatus | reverse complement strand
TCAGAGTATGGTTGGTATTAAGGAAGCATGGAGACAACTTCTTCTAAGAACCAGCAAGGGATTATCCCAGTGTTTTCTACAGAAAGTGCGTAGGCCTGAGTTCTCCAGAACTCCCTGTGGGTAGGGTGAATTTCCCAGCTTCCATGGACAGGTTTAAATTGTACAGCTTCAGCTGTAGCTTTCAGTCCATTCCAGCCTGACAGAGCTAGCCAAGCAACCCAGCATCAGAGAAAAAGCCTCCCTAGAATCATGCGGTGCTTGAAAACAGCTCTCCTGGTGACCATCCTCCTGGGGCTGTCTCTTCAGAACCTCCATGCAGGTCAGTGGCCATATATATGATTGCCCTGAAGTACTGAAAGTCTGTGGTTGCTGGGACTAGGGGACAGAGCATTTCAGGGTGAAAACAGACATGCACATAACTCCACTTTAACCTTTTGTATGCATGTTGCAGGGCTGTATTAGCACCCTATGCAGCCCTGCAAGATGCATAAGTGGAGTTAAGGTGCATGTATGTTTTCACCCTCGCTCCTCTGCCAGGGCCAGCAGATCCTGATGCAATGAGGCCACGAACTGGCTAGATCTCTCCAGCTTTTCCTTCCCCCAGTGTAGGGTGTCCACAGGACTTGGGTGCAGGGTGCCATAGCTGGCTCCTATCCCAGCCCTCCTGTAACTTTGGTGTAGGGGGCAGTGAGAGAGGTGTGTTGGGGACAAGGTGCTCTGGCCATTCCCAGCCAGCACAATGGTCTCTCGCTAGATCCATAGCCTGCTGGAGTCAGTAAGGCATGCCTCTCCATCCATAGAAGGTGAAAACAAACAGCACACTGGCCCAGCTAGGCCCAGTTCACCCCAACTGGGTGAGTGTGATTCTACAATGTTTGTTCCGGTCCCTCCAGATGTGGGCCAGTACAAACCCCAGCTGGGTAGGAGCTGGGTGGAAAATGTGGGCCTGGTATGAACTGGGCTCACAGTCTGTGCCTAGCTCTTACCCGGCCGGGGCAGAGTGGGCGGGAATGTGTGTTCCTGGCTTGGCTCCAACTAACATCGGGGAGGTTGCCATGGCGGCAAGCCATGGCTGCCTGTAATAGGCATCCATGGCCATCCAACATGGCAGTATGTATGTGTGTGACATCGAGAACACGGCTGAGCAGCCACACGTTGCTCCCCGCCCCCTACCCTCCCTCCCTATCCGGGGGAGGCTGTGGGAACAGCGTACCTCCCCAGGGTGGGAGTGATGGACGCCCCCATGTGATGTTTGCCGGCGCCCCCCCCTCGGGAATAAAAACACGGAAACCATATATGGATTAAATTGGCCGCACTCTTTAATCAAAACAATGAAGAAGAAAGTTGGTGGGGGATTGCTGCTAAGAAATCATGGGTCCAGTATTTTATGTTAAGAACCTATTTAAACCGTAACTGAGGTCTGGCTTGGATATGCCCTCCAGTGCCAGCACCCTACCAAACTTTACCAAACCTTCCCCTTCGAACAGCGCCCTGGCCAAGGCCGAAGGAGAAACACCCTAACAGGCACGAGTAAGGAGGAAGGTGTCATCAGGTTTGAGGGCCGTGCTTGCCCTTACCCCCCCTGGCATACACCCCTCCCAGGGTGACAATCCTGTTGTTAGCTGTTCCCTGCTTATTGCCAGGTATCGCCACCCCATCTCTTATGGGGATGACTCATTTCTCTTATTCTAATTACCTATCCTAAAAACCTATTAACCATACTGGACCCCCGCAAGAGTGCGACATGTGAATTGTAGGTAAGACTGCCATGTATTGCCCCTTGTGACAGTGTCTGATCAGCCAAATTGTTGGTAATCCCTTTGCCGAATTAAAATCCCCTGTTAACGTTAGACTCCAATCGAATGACCAATTCAAATTTGCCATATTAAGTTCCAAATCCTAAGCATTTAACTAATTTTATCCTATTCCAACACTGTGAAGAAGACAAAACGCGAAAGCCCTCATAATAGTTACGGTGCCTTCCAAAATTCCTTCTTGGTCCCCTAACGGCAACCAGTTCTACCCGCAGTGATGGAGGGAATGGGAGGGTGGGTGCTAGCTGTGCCGGTGGCTGGGAAGCTAATGGTGGTTCCTGTTGTCGGCTTGTGTGGGCGGCAAGCCCCCACCCCCTTCTAACAAAAGGGAGAGGCTGCCCCTGCACCATCCAATCCGCGGCCTCCTGCCGCCTCAGGTGACGCCCGGACGTTCAATCAGGTCCCCANGAATCCCTAAACCCATGAGCCCAACTCAACAAGTGACACCCATGAGCCAGCCACAGGTCCCATTCCCCCTCCCCAAGCCAGACATTTCCGCAGAACCTCTTCTCATGCCCCATTCCCCAAACCAGCAATGCCCTCTAAGCCATCTATGCCCCGTTCCTAGCTCCACATGCTAATAACCTCCCCACCAAGGTAGTTGTATTCTCCACTCTCCCCCACACCAGTGTCCCCCTTTTAAATTGGTAGCAGATTTAGCAGCATTTTAAACTGCATTTTTCTTTTCTTATAGGTCTGTAAAACTGGCAGGATCAGGAACATAGCTAACATTGAGCAAGGGGTTCAATTGAACCTGGGCCCTGGACTCTAGAGGTCCCTTTGCAAGTGGCCTGAGCACCTTGAGGAAATTTTCAGAGTGGATGGGGGAGAATGGGGCTAACACTCTGTCTGAAAAGTTTCCCATTCTGAACATTTTCTAGCGGTGGTCAGGCCATTTGTAAAGGCCCCAGCCAGGAAGGAAGCTTTCAGAGTGGGCAGGGGTGCAGTGCTGGCCCCAACAGCTCTTAAAACTTTCTTCTTGGAGGGGTTATTGCCACTCGGAGGTGGGGGCACTCACTGGGAGCCAGGGTGGCACTACAACCTTTGTGGGGGGAGGCTGAGAGGCTGTCTGGGAGCCTTGGGAGGGCTGCAGCTTAAGAAGATCCCTCCCCTTTGTCCTTAGTACGGGCCCATAGTTAGAATATGGACCTGACACGGCCTTGCTATGCCACTGTGCAGGGACATGCGTTCATTGTGCTTTCTGCTTTGGCAGCCCTAATTTTATCTATATGAATTCCTGGGGGAAACCCATGAACCCCAACCTGTCTGCACAGATTCCTGCTCAGACCTGTTGCCCTGGCAGAGGCCTCACACCACGGAGAAAGGCATGCTAGAGAAGAGTGGGGCTCAGACTGCTCAAGGCTGGGACACTGCCCCATCTGGCTAGGATCCCCCCCCCCCCTCTTGTTTAGCCAACGCAGAATGGTGGATTTTAGAAGCAGACTAGAGGGAGACATTTGCCCAAGTTGTTATTATCTGCCATTTCCCTTGCACTCTCAGTGTTCACAGTGCTTGACAATCATTACCTAATTCACCTTCACAACAATCCTGTGAAGGAGGTGGTTATGAATGAATCCCATTTCTCAGACAAGGTTGAGAGAGAGTAGCCACCCAGTGAGTTCATGACAAAGTTTGAATTGTGGTCTCCCAAGTCCAAATCCAATACTTTATCCTTTTGGCTACACTAGGTGAGGACGGGGGAGGAAGATGTAGACAGGGATCCCCACCCCACATGAGGTCAGGGGGATGCGCTGTCCCCCTTCTTAGCCTGGACTATAGTCTGCTGTCTGTGACATCCATGAAACTGGGCATCAAATGATTACAGTCCTCTGTGAAACTCCATCTTCCTCGTATTATCCCTGTCCTGGGCAGTCCGCTTAGGCCTGGTTCTTCTACATGAGCAGGATGCTGATCCTAGACATTCAAACATCATGAACTAACTCTCTAAGAATTACAAGACAGGGTTGTAAATCATGAGATAAAAGAAATAGTAATTAAAGTCTAGGCTATTTTTATTTGGCCTTTAGTTCCTGAGACTGTGCCATCCTGCAGGCTTGTGGTCAGGCTTTCCTAGGTAACCATGAGAAAGCTGACTAAAAAAACAGCCCAAAACATAATATAGCTGGGGTTCTCTCAATTTTATTGCAAGTTTGGTGTTTTTAGGAGTTATAAAATATATTAGCAGTAAAATTGTAAGAACTGATCAATCTAGGTGAAGGCTTCACACTGGATGTCTTTAGATGGACATGGGGGCACTCACCCACGCACCTTTTCTGGGGGTGCAGCCCTTCATCTGCCCAATTGCAGACCTGCCTGGGTCCATTTTAAATGGGTTTTAAATGGACCCAGTGATGCTGTGGCCCATGGTGCGCCCATGCTGTGCCCCCTCCTCCACACCATAGAGCTGCAGTGCGATCAGCCACCATTCTAGGCTGCCACCTGCAGCTCTGTGGCATTGCCCAGGGCAAACCCCAGCCAGAAGTGGAGCTGCAGTGGTTGTCCGCTGAGTAGACAGACCGCAGCTCTGCCTCCGGCCGGTGCCCCAAGTTTAGGCAACCTGCTCTGCTTGCGGTGCTCAGAGATGTTCTGGAGCACTGCAAGCCGGGCTAGAGCAGAGCAGGCGCAGTGCCTCCTCCACTTCTGCTCTGCTTGCACATCTGGCAGGCTGCCTTTAAATGGGTGTGACGTGGGGCAGAGCTGTGGGTAGGATCTGTGTAAAAGCACCCACTTGCTGCAGAGTAAACTAGATTGCAGGAAGTAAAGAGGCTTGAAAGTGGGAGTAAACTATATTTTGGAACCACTTTAAGACCCTTTATGCTGCCAGAATGATGGAAATGGACTTGAGTGTAAAGGAGAATTAGGTCCTCCAGGCTTTTCTTATGTCTCTTTCTTATGTTTTTGTGATGTTGGAACCACTTATCAGACTGATAAAGACGGTGAACCACAAAAAACTGTTGCTCCAGAGTTAGTTCCATTGAAGCCCACTATTCTGGAGTAAGCGGATTGTGGATCATGAGTATCTGTCCATCTTCAAAGCCTTGAGAAGATTGTGTGAGTCCTATTGATAGGATTTAAGGCTACTCCAATAGGGGTGGTTACCAATCCACTTGCATTGAGCCCTCTGGCTGCCATAGCAGCACCCTATTTTACAGAGTCAGGGAGCTGAGACCAAGAGGGGAGCTTATTCAAAACCACTCACTGAAACCTGGTTTTGAACTTAAAAGGTCAATATGCTACCTACTGAGTCACATTGGGTGACGTGCTCCCGGGACGGCTCCCAGTGCTGCCATGGACGTCTCTGGGCGGTGATGGGCGGTGTCACACTGTGGCGGGAGTTGTCACTCTGGCCAGTACTCAGCCCAGCTGCCAAACAAAAGTGACGGCAGCCAGTCTGCGGAGGGAGCAGGGCGGTGCACAGATGTGTAGACTGAACACGTGGAATTCTTTCAGCCTTTCCATATACAGCTTGTCCTCCTGCCCCATTATCATCTTAGCTGCTCTCCTCTGAATCTTCTCTATTTTGTCCACCTCCATCTCGAAATGTGGTGCCCCAAAGTGAGCACAATACTTCAGGTGAGATCTCACTGGTGCCTGCCGATTAAAACGGCACAACCACCTCATGTGTCTTAGCTACAATGTACCTGTTAATGCAGCCCCAAATTACATTTGTAACAGCGCTGCATTGCTGACTCATGTTCAGTTTCTGATCCCCATAACGCCCAGATCCTTCTCTGCAGTGCTATTGCCTAGCTAGTTAGCCCCTATTTTATATTCCTGCCTTTGGTTTTTTTGTTCCTCTGTGTAATACTTTGCACTTGTCTTTGTTAAATCTCATTTGGGGTAAAAACATATGTGACAGTGACCTGCTGTCACACTTTGTCATGCTTTGACCTGGATCTCACCTGCATGTCTGTGCAGGTACTGCCAGATGTTGGCCCGGGATTGTCCCAGGCTATGTTGGTGGCTAGCCTGAGCTCTGATCTTGGGAAAACTCTGAAGTCACAGCCTGGGCTTAGGCCTGCCCGATCAGGCCAAAGCAGGCCACAGTGAGCTATCATGTCTGTTCAGGCCAGCAGACATGTCCCGGGACGGGTCCACCACGGCCGGCTACCATAGCTGACTGTCACTGGCCACTGTGGCTGCCCATCATAGTGGAGGGCGGGGTGCCAGGCACAGCACGGGGACAGAGCCAGCTGGCCATATGTTGGTGGTTCTCCCTGCTTTCCCAGGGCCCTGGCTGTGGGCACATTTGTTCTGCATCCTGATCTGGCCTGGACCATGTCTGCTGCAGCTTCCCAGCCTGAGCTGGCTTGCTGCTGCACGGCCGTCATTTCTGTTTTTACCTTTTGTTTCTTTCAGCGCAAAGTATTATTCATTGTTATTATTATTAATTATATTTATATAGCACCAGCAACGTACCTGGTGCTGTACAATCTTAAATTAGAGACAGTAGATCCATGTCCCAAGGGGCTTACAATCTAGTAAAGACAAGGGAGGGGAGACAAGGGAGAGAGGAGCATCAGGAAAGACAAGATTACATCCATGAAGTTGAGAAGTCGCAGGCGCATGTGCTTAACTTAGAGCACATTCCCACATTCAGCAGACCAGCGCTTTTTTCTTTTCCCCGCATATTTCCTTGAAGTGTGAAAACTCTATGCGCGTCTTTAACTGTGCTTGCATTTGTTTTTTAAGCGCATTAGCAAGCGGCCAAAACCTACCTTTACAAGAGCGGGTTTGAAATGACCCACATAAATCCTATTGTCTGAATGTCGGTGTCCGCTCTTCAGTATCATGTCAGTTACACAGTGCCCCAATTCTCGGCTCTCGGCTCCGCTCCTCTCCCCTCTCTGGGAGCCGAGAGCCGGGGAAGTGGGGTGCTATGTAGTGACATGATTAAAATGCTGCTTCCTAAATGCAGTCAAGTTCAAAATGCGCTTAAATAAACCCATATATGTGAATAGTGCTTGGGTTTATTTAAGCGTATTTTGAAATTGACTGCATTTAGGAAAAGCAGCATTTTAATGTATGTGTGAATGCGCTCTTAGTTCCAGGGAAGAGGGAGACCCTGAGGGAAGGATCAGAGAGGCGGCATCATTGAGGAGCGAGGGAAAGCCTGACAGAAGAGGGAGGTTTTAAGAAGGGATGTGAAAGTTGGGAGGGAGATGATTGCTAGTTTATCTAGATTATTTTATATCCTGTTTTGCAAGTAAGGATGATAACATAGGGCTGTTTGACAGACACACTGTCTCATCCATTAGAAAAAGAGAAATGTTACCATAATTAATTTCTGATGTTCAATTAAACACAACATCTCTTTCTCATCTATTCATGGGCCTAAGGAGTTGAAGCCCCCTCCTAAATTGCCACAGGCCCCCGCAGGCTGGGGCTTCTTGTGTTTGAGACTCTTTGGGCCTGTAGTTTACCCCAGGGCTTCTTATACTCATGCTGTGATTTCAAGTTTATTCATGGGCTCCATATGTTGAGGGCCATTGAGAGGCTCCGCACCACATGGGCCCCTGAGAGGCTGCACATTCTGTACTTGCTTGAGTCCAGCCGCAACAGACCAGGTCTGTTCAGAGAAATTTGGGGTGCTGATATATCCCGGGAGATGAGAACCCCCTACTTCTCATCCCCCCATTGTCTAGTGGCTGGCCAAGCCAATTTCTGGGGAGACCAGTACTTTTGCCAACACACCGAAGGAGACAGGACACAAGTGCTGGGTTTTAACAGCTGCACTCTTTATTCAAATCAGATTACAATTAACATTAGGTGGGGGCAAATTGCCTAGTGCGATGTGGGTCCAGTACTTGAACTTGACATTGCAACAGTACCCAAACAAACTAGGGGTGGCTTCGATGTACCCTCGAATTACCACCCCAACCGTGAACATCACGTCTGCCCCTCTCAGTAGCCCCAGCCACAGGTGAGAGGGACCCATTCCTTTGAACATGAGTAAGGATAAGGTGCCTACAGACGGGGGACCATACTCATCCCTACCGCCCTCGCTTGACACCCCTCCCAGGGAGGCTGCCCTGCCACTTGCCATACCCTGCTTTCTGGCGGATGGGCCTCCCCATCTCTTAAGGAGATGACTCTTACTTATGATCAATCTAACCTATTCTCACTTACAGTAGGGATGGGCGAACGCGGTTCGGTAGTTTGGAGTTAGGCCCGAACTCGTCCTGTTCGGACGATCGAACTCGAACCCGAGCGCGAACATACTGAACAAACTGAACACCGAACGGCGAAATGGCTGAACAGTTCGGTCAGTTCGGATCACGTTCGGGTGAGTTCGGGTGGCAAAAAAAGGTTCACTGGAAGGTCAAACATGACAGGGAGGTGTCAGTCACTGAGGAGNCTGCCGTCTTGTTGCAGCTCCAGACCACAAGTGGGGCTGGAGCTGGAATCCTTTCCTGCTTGTGAGTCCCGCCGTTGGAGCGGGGCCCACGTGCCTAAGCCAGCCTATTCCTGCCGGCCTGGGTTGCCTGGCAACCCCGGCCGGGTTCTCGGTGAGTGTTTTTGCCGTTTTTTTCCTGCCTCGTGGGCTGATGCCACCCCATGGCAGGAAACACTCCCAGCTGTCCTGCCCCCTTGCTAAGCGGGCACGACAAGGGGCCTTTCGTCCGCCACCCCCGTGTCGGGGGGGAGGGGTCGGAGGCAATTAGCTCTGAGGGACTCTCTGAACCTGGGGTCCCAGGATAATTGTTCCCCAGTTCCCCCCTTCTCTCTCATCAGGGCTCCACTAGGCCTTCTGATCTCATCTTGAACGATGCCTAGGGGTTCCTCTGGCTGTTTAGTTTCACTTCCCGTCCTATTAGCAGAAAAATCAGAGTATGGTTGGTATTAAGGAAGCATGGAGACAACTTCTTCTAAGAACCAGCAAGGGATTATTCCAGTGTTTTCTACAGAAAGTGCGTAGGCCTGAGTTCTCCAGAACTCCCTGTGGGTAGGGTGAATTTCCCAGCTTCCATGGACAGGTTTAAATTGTACAGCTTCAGCTGTAGCTTTCAGTCCATTCCAGCCTGACAGAGCTAGCCAAGCAACCCAGCATCAGAGAAAAAGCCTCCCTAGAATCATGCGGTGCTTGAAAACAGCTCTCCTGGTGACCATCCTCCTGGGGCTGTCTCTTCAGAACCTCCATGCAGGTCAGTGGCCATATATATGATTGCCCTGAAGTACTGAAAGTCTGTGGTTGCTGGGACTAGGGGGACAGAGCATTTCAGGGTGAAAACAGACATGCACATAACTCCACTTTAACCTTTTGTATGCATGTTGCAGGGCTGTATTAGCACCCTATGCAGCCCTGCAAGATGCATAAGTGGAGTTAAGGTGCATGTATGTTTTCACCCTCGCTCCTCTGCCAGGGCCAGCAGATCCTGATGCAATGAGGCCACGAACTGGCTAGATCTCTCCAGCTTTTCCTTCCCCCAGTGTAGGGTGTCCACAGGACTTGGGTGCAGGGTGCCATAGCTGGCTCCTATCCCAGCCCTCCTGTAACTTTGGTGTAGGGGGCAGTGAGAGAGGTGTGTTGGGGACAAGGTGCTCTGGCCATTCCCAGCCAGCACAATGGTCTCTCTCTAGATCCATAGCCTGCTGGAGTCAGTAAGGCATGCCTCTCCATCCATAGAAGGTGAAAACAAACAGCACACTGGCCCAGCTAGGCCCAGTTCACCCCAACTGGGTGAGTGTGATTCTACAATGTTTGTTCCGGTCCCTCCAGATGTGGGCCAGTACAAACCCCAGCTGGGTAGGAGCTGGGTGGAAAATGTGGGCCTGGTATGAACTGGGCTCACAGTCTGTGCCTAGCTCTTACCCGGCCGGGGCAGAGTGGGCGGGAATGTGTGTTCCTGGCTTGGCTCCAACTAACATCGGGGAGGTTGCCATGGCGGCAAGCCATGGCTGCCTGTAATAGGCATCCATGGCCATCCAACATGGCAGTATGTATGTGTGTGACATCGAGAACACGGCTGAGCAGCCACACGTTGCTCCCCGCCCCCTACCCTCCCTCCCTATCCGGGGGAGGCTGTGGGAACAGCGTACCTCCCCAGGGTGGGAGTGATGGACGCCCCCATGTGATGTTTGCCGGCGCCCCCCCCTCGGGAATAAAAACACGGAAACCATATATGGATTAAATTGGCCGCACTCTTTAATCAAAACAATGAAGAAGAAAGTTGGTGGGGGATTGCTGCTAAGAAATCATGGGTCCAGTATTTTATGTTAAGAACCTATTTAAACCGTAACTGAGGTCTGGCTTGGATATGCCCTCCAGTGCCAGCACCCTACCAAACTTTACCAAACCTTCCCCTTCGAACAGCGCCCTGGCCAAGGCCGAAGGAGAAACACCCTAACAGGCACGAGTAAGGAGGAAGGTGTCATCAGGTTTGAGGGCCGTGCTTGCCCTTACCCCCCCTGGCATACACCCCTCCCAGGGTGACAATCCTGTTGTTAGCTGTTCCCTGCTTATTGCCAGGTATCGCCACCCCATCTCTTATGGGGATGACTCATTTCTCTTATTCTAATTACCTATCCTAAAAACCTATTAACCATACTGGACCCCCGCAAGAGTGCGACATGTGAATTGTAGGTAAGACTGCCATGTATTGCCCCTTGTGACAGTGTCTGATCAGCCAAATTGTTGGTAATCCCTTTGCCGAATTAAAATCCCCTGTTAACGTTAGACTCCAATCGAATGACCAATTCAAATTTGCCATATTAAGTTCCAAATCCTAAGCATTTAACTAATTTTATCCTATTCCAACACTGTGAAGAAGACAAAACGCGAAAGCCCTCATAATAGTTACGGTGCCTTCCAAAATTCCTTCTTGGTCCCCTAACGGCAACCAGTTCTACCCGCAGTGATGGAGGGAATGGGAGGGTGGGTGCTAGCTGTGCCGGTGGCTGGGAAGCTAATGGTGGTTCCTGTTGTCGGCATGTGTGGGCGGCAAGCCCCCACCCCCTTCTAACAAAAGGGAGAGGCTGCCCCTGCACCATCCAATCCGCGGCCTCCTGCCGCCTCAGGTGACGCCCGGACGTTCAATCAGGTCCCCAGGCTGCACATACGGGGTTTTTTCCCGCTCCCCACGGCTCCGTGTTCCTCCCCGCTCCCGGGGCGCGGCAACTTCCCCCCGCCGCCATTTCGAGTGGCGGAGGGCCCTTATTAACACCCACAGATTGTGTATTGAAAAGGTCATCCATGCTGATGTGAACAGGACCAAATGGTTTTAACTCCATGTGTAGCAAAGCATGCTGGGTAAACACCTGCTCCCAGGGGGGATTGAGCTTTGCAGTCCCCTTCCACACCAAGGTTCCTGCAGTATATTTGCAAATCACTCTAATGATTGTCTCAGCAGCATGGAATCTGTTCCTTGCTTGCCTGAGCACCATATGTTAGAGATGCATAGCTTGCCAGAGGAGTGGAACTGGATTTCTTCATTCAGTTTTCTTTTCATCCCCCATGCAGCTCCATCTGGCATGGATACCATTCTGGGCTCAACCTGCTGCTCAAAAATGGAGAGGAAGCCTTTCCCTGTCAATCTGCTGAAGAGTTTCTATGGGACTTCCACGTGGTGCTGGAAACAGGCTGTGGTGTAAGTATTATTATTATTATTATTATTATTATTATTAACAAACATTTATATAGCGCCAGCAGTGTACCTGGCACTTTACAAAGTAATAAAATAGACACAGTCCCTGCCCCTAGGGCTTACAATCGGAGAGACAGGAGCTGGGGGAGAGAC
>QEPC01002524.1:422708-436716 GCA_003113815.1 Sphenodon punctatus | reverse complement strand
CCCCGCCCCCCCCACTCCCCCAGCCGCCCGGTCTCCAGGAGACGGGCGGGCACAGCGGCCAATTTGGCCGCTGCATCCGATTCCGACCCGTGGTCTGGGCAATGGCCCGGAATCGGCACCGGTAACAGATGTTACCGGCGCTGATTCCGGGCCGTGGTTCAGCTAACCATGCTTTCGGAGATGGTCCCCGGACCATCCTTGAAAGCGTGGTTATTTTGATTCCCGCCGGAGGTTCACTGTGGTGAACTTCTGGCGGGATTCAAACAGATGTTACGGGACCATTCCCCACCACAGGGTATTGACTGTGGTTGAGCGTGATCTCGTAACGTCTGAAAATACCCTATGTCCCTCTGCAGCCTCTAAGATCAGCCGAGATCACTCTCGCAAGTTCCATCATTGATCCAAGTCCACATGAACCGGGCACACAGGCAGGTGTTCGTGGAAGCTGCTCCACAGCTTTGGAACTCCCTTTCCCTGGAAGTTCACCTAATCCCTGGTTTGAACATCTTCCGGAGGCCATGTAAGACCTATTTCTTCAGCCAGGCATTTAATGGGCAGGAGTAGATCCTGGAGGTGATGGGTATTATTAGTATTCTGCGGGTTTTATTTTGTATTTTATCTTTTTATGATGTTAGCCTCCATGAGCCTCAGGGGATAGTGCAGGATAAAAATAGAAAGAAATAAAATTGGATCCATTTTCTATGTATAAGGGTTTTACAGGATGGGCAATGTAGTCAGTGAAAGCTGGTGACATTGGAAAATAGGTAGGCAAAAATCTTATCCATCTGTCATCATCTTATCAGCTGTCTAGTGCTGTATAGAAATAAGTATACTTACAAAGGCCCAAAACTCAGAGAATGAGCCACATAGAATGGAATAGGACGAAACCAATAGGACTTTATGGGAGTGCTAAACCCTACTATCGAGCTTTAGCAGGCCGAGACAGATGGATCTCAAAACTTCTTCCTGTCAAAACAAAGACTTTTGCATGTTCTTGCCTCTTGTGCTTGCACCAAAGCCTCACACAGAAGCAGCAGTCATGTAGAGTCCTGCCCATATGTGAACAGGGGTTTGCAGAGCATCACCAAAGGAAAAGATGGTTTAGGGAGTGAGACGCTATTAGCAATTCTTGCCCAAACCTTTATAAGCCTTGTCTAGGTGTGAGGGTATTAAATAGACTCTCCTGTCCAGCGGGATCATGAACTCTAAAGTCCTCAGGACTCTATAAAGGCCAATGGGATTAAACAGAGGGAGACTTCTCAGTCCCCATCTTTTCCCTGTTTGAACTTTTTATGGAGTGGAGAGAGGAAGCAGGGTGGTTGTGACACCTTTTTGCAAATCAATGATATGAGCGGTCCTAGAGAAGACTGGAAGCCCCTTCCATCAAGGATCTGTCTCTAATGATTGTTCAGTGCCAGGTACATTGATGACGCTATATAAATAATAATAATCTTACAGAAAGGAGAATTTCCCACCGACTCCAATAACAGTTCCAGAGCCCTAATGAAGGTTTCTCATACTCTGTTAAAGTCTATAAAGCTTTCCTCCCCTGAATGTACAGAGAATGGCTTTCATTTTATTTTCCTCCTCCTCCACTTCCTCGGGGAATTTCTTCCTTTCTTGGTTGCATAGGTGCTGCTCAGATTCCAATGATGGCCAGTGACTTCCGGCAGATCTAAAAGCCCGCTGCGTGACTTTTCTCAAACCGCGTTGTGCGCTAGATCCTGCCGCTCATCTAAAAGCGGCCTAAGGCTGACAGAATGACTTGCCCAAAGCCAGCCAGTGCATGGCTGAAATGGGATTTGAACCCTAATCTTCCAGGTTCAAAACCTTATCCACTGGCTCTTAGAAGAAAGGTTATCCTGGAAAGTGCCTGAGGGAAGCCTTAGATCAGTCTTTCTCAAACTTCCTGTCTCTTGTAAGATCACATTTTGAGACTTCAATAGAATCCCGTGATATCTGACAACAGCAAAACCAGACAAAGTACAGCAAACAGCAACTGGGATTGTGATGTCATCCGCCAATGGTGTTACTCCACTTGGGGGCTTGACCCACATTTTGGGAAGCTGTCCCCCAGAAACCTCAGGTGTCTCTGCAGTTTCCAGGGTAACTGGGGTGGGTTCATCCCATCGTAGTTGCTGCAACAGGGGGGAAAGGGGTGAATATTTCATATGAATATCTTTCCTATTCCCGGGCTAAGTGATCCCTGCCTCACCCCTGATCAGGGCTTAATTTGTGGGGGGCTTGGCAGGACCCAGCCTCGGCAATGAAATGCAAGGGAGGGCTGAATCCTGGGAAATGTTTCTGGTGGAGTGTGCACCCAGAAATATGATAGGCCAGAAAAAGTCAGATATTGGCCATGTCAGTGGCCGCTTTTAGACGAGCGGCGCGCGATTGCGCATGGCGATTGCGCATACTTTGAAACGGTTGCCTTTATTAATTACATGAGATGGAAGCTGGGTATTATGCGCATATTATGGCGGTGGCTCATTTTTAAAGTCCGCGAATTAAATACCTCACGATCGAGGTATTTAATTCGCGGACTTTAAAAATGCGCCACCGCCATAATATGCGCATAATACCCCACTTTCGTCTCGTGTAATTAATAAAGGCGGATGTTTCAAATTATGCGCAATCGCCATGCGCGATCGCCCGCCGCTCGTCTAAAAGAGTCCAGTGTTGGAAATGAAAGCTGGAAGAAAACTGGATGGTTAATTTGGCCTTCATTAATGACTTTCCTATCCTGCTCTCTGTGCTGGTCACAGTATCGATTAAATCACAAGAACTCTCCTTACATTCAGCCACAGAGAGGCAGGGCTGTCTAGTATTGGGATGCTGGCTGGAAACTGGGGCAGGGAGCGTGACTTCTGGGTCAGCTTTGGGCCCTGAACTTCTGAACAATAAGAATTGTTTGGCAATGGAACAAGTTGCCTAGGAAGGGTGTAGGCTCTCCATTACTGGAAGTTTTCAAACAAAGGGACGTTTCTGTATCAAAGCAGAGGGTTGGACTATATGACCTCTGAGGTCACTTCCAACTCTTTGATTCTGTTATCTCCCGTCTCCTTGAGGAATGAGTGGCTCCAGTTTTGAAAGTTTGCTTTAAAACAAATAAAATGTTTTTAGGTTGTTTGTTATTCCACAGCCTCTCCCCTGCAGTAGCACCCCCAGCCACCGCTCTGCCCAAGCTGTGTCAACTCTGCCTACAGAAAAGTGGGCCCCATCCCTATGCTGTCTGTCTCATTGCAGGCCAGTTGGGAATGGGAGGAGACGGCAGGCACTTCCCTTATTCTGGGTTGTGGAGAAGCTTAGAGATGGTGAAGGGTGGCTCCTAGAAGATACTTGACCTATGCTAAGGGCTGTATTCAGCCCAAGTACTAGGCTCCACCTCTCCTGGGCTGAACTTTATGTACTGTATAGGGAACAGTACATTTCCTATACATATTCCTACTGTATAGGAAATGCAATATCAACATTTCCAAAATAAGAGACACTACAGAGCTGAGGGATATTGAAATAAGACATCCATTCTATTTCATGAAGCTGTGGTGTTCAGAATAAGAGATGCCTCTTATATAAACAAGGGATGTTTGCTATGTTCTATAGAGCTTTAGAACTCTGAAATAAGGGATACTCCCTTACAATAAAGGCCAACTGGTGACCCTAATACAGTGTCGTCGCCCCCCCCCCCCCATTAAAATGCAGCCAGAGTAAAGATGAGCAACTTTACAGTCTGAAGAAGAAAGCCAGTTTTGACAGTGACATCTAGTTTCTGAGCAAATGCAAAAACAAGACCATCATTCCCATAGGACTTAGACTATCAAACTATCATAAATAGACTACTCCACCTGTCCTGTGCTCGCTCAGTCTGCAGTTCTACCTTGTTAAGGCCTATGTTGCCCGAGAACTTGCATATACTCTCACTAAAATCTTTTGGCTACACGCTGTAAATAAACCTACTACTCCTACACTAGCAGAAATTGGTCCAATACAAGATCTTATCTAAACTCCTTTGTCTCCATGAAAGAATCAACACAAGCCTCAGGAAATGGGCTCGTGTTTGGGGAGGGTAGGTCCCAGATTAATCAATAACCCAAAGTTAGTTAGCCAATGGGGCGTGGGGGCTGTAAAGCAGTTTAAGATATGGACTATATAGATTAGATAGGTCCATAAAAACCAAGCCTGTCCTGCAGAGAGGAAACAGCTCAACCTCTCAGATATGGGCCTCATTTACAGGGGTCATCAGTCCAAGGTGTGGGTGTGTGGGCTTGGCTGTTCAAAGCATCACAGAGCTGGAAGGAGCCCAAAGGGTTATCGAATCCAGACCCTGCTGCCACTAAACAGGAGCCACAGTTTCTACACCATCTCTGGACCCTCAGACATGCCAGTCTAACCTACTATTTTTTAAAGACCTCTAGTGATAGAGCCTCCACAACCTCCCTTGGCAAATTATTCTACTGCCCTAACTGTCCAGTGCATAGAAAATTCTTTTTAATGAGAGAAAGGAACTCCCAAAGTCCCTCCTTCCTGAGATCCAAAGCCAAGTCCCTTGAACCATCACATAAAAAAAGCAAGGAACAGAGCAGATCCCACCCCCCGCAAGGGGAAGGGAAGTGTCCCTCCCTCATCCTCCCTGCTTTTATACTGCTTCTGGTTTAGACCTGCTCACTAGGAGCTATACATTGCTCTGTGTGCACACTCATGGCCTTCATTTGGCCTCCCTTACTAAGGTTGAGAAGGGCACTGACTAAAAAGAACCCATTGAGAAGCACCATGTCTCCACCGGTTTCCCAAGGGCTACTCATGGAGTACACAACTAATCAGCATGACTCAAGGCAGAAGAATCGGGTCCTTGGCACCACTGATGAGCACTTTGGCAAGCTCAGTGCTCTTTATTCAGACTTTGTTTGTAAGAACTCCGCAAGGGGGAATGAATGAACTAGACACCCACCAGTGACCAGGATTAATGAAGTCCCTCAGGGCAGGAGGTTGCATCTGCAACTCTTTAACCAACACACTCCCTGGGATGACAGCTGAGAAAAGAGACAGCTAGAAGATTCCTGCAGGCTGGAAAAAGCAAATTTTGTTTATAGAAAGGGGCACAAATGGTGGGGGGTGTTGTTTAAGCTGCTAAAAAGCAACAGTGGCTGGAACAGCTTCCTGTTCTGTAGCTGGGGAAACAGCCACAGAGAAGGGTCTTGCCCACAGACATTGTCAGAGACAGGTCTGAAAACCAGACGGTGCTTAATTTGTAAAAACTGAGGCGCTGGGGCTCAAGTCTGTGGCAGATGTTCTAACCCTTAGGGCATTTATAGACGAGACAAAAAAGGGTGGCTCATCCTTTGATCAGTCGCCTTTCTTTGCGCTTGTGTAAACTTTAAGGCCGGATCTTACCCCGCGTCTGACCGGGTCAGCGATCCTGGCCCCTCCGATGCGGATCCCCGAAGTGCCGACTTTACGCCGCACTTCCGGGTTCCCTGGCTGAGTACCATTGCGCGGAAGGGCGCACATGCGCACAACGACTGTACGCCGTGTCTGAGCATCAGACACGGCATACAGAGGAAGGCGGGGGAGAGATGCTGGCGCTGAACTATCTGTTAGGGTAGGGGGGTTAAGAAGAGAGGGAGATGGAACCTTGCAACCCCAACTAACTAACCACACTACGGGACCACGGACGTTGTAGGCAATCCCCACTGTGTATGATAAGACACCCCTCAGGTTTGTATAGGGCCCAAAACCTCTGCAAGAGAGACGTGGCCTATGTCATCATAGGGGGGGAGACAGCAAGGCCCTGAGGATTGCCCCCACCGTCCGCGGGGTTGTAAATACAACACCTATCCCCACTATCACCACTCACCCGGAAACGTACACGCAGTGGGGGAACCAACGCAAACCCAATGAACAAGATCGTGGGGGAGAACAGGGGAAGGACACAAGGGATGGTAGGAGGGAAGCCACCGAGTTTCTCACACACACAGACAGGGAGGTAGTCACAGGGGCCCAGAGGGGGATCGTGCTCCCAAGACTCCGCACACGCCACCCACACCCCTTAACCCTCTTTCTTTCTTACCTCCTTCCCCGCACTCGTGCTCACACGCACACTCCAACACCCACACTCCGTCTCCTTCTCCACAACACCTCTCAACAGTCCAACGCTGGGGCCAGTCTCGCAGCAATGCTGTTCACCGGCATCGCTGTAGTGAGACTGGCCCTCCTTAAATACTCCTATGCCGCCTTGTGACGCAGCTGCTCTGAGCGTCTCCGCATTATTTCTGGCCCCACCCTTAATCTCCCCGCTGTGTTCTCTGCCGGCAGCGTGCTTGGCCCCGGGAGGGCGTCCTCCGTGCTCGCCGCCTCTGTGTATTGCGGCGGGCTCCCCACCACGTGGTCCGAACGTGGTGACGTTTCCTCCAACTCCTTCCTAACGCTGCGTGGGGGCGTGGCCTCCTGCGGTAGCGGGGAATGCCGCGGCATTGCCGCCTGGCCTCTACGGTGTCCCTGCCTCTCTACCCTTCGCCGCCTATGTCCCCACCGCTGTTGGGCCCTGACACTATCCCGCTTGTGAGCGGGATCGTCTATCAACGCCCTTAGCCTGGAAATATTGGCGGGGGGGCGGGTATTCAGTGCATCCAGTTGTGGGTGGGGTCTTGCAGAGCACCAGCATGACAGGGTCTGAATGGAGGTTTTCATGGCTGAACCCTGGCATGTTTTGGCACAAATTAAGCCCTGTAACCTAACCAGGTCTCCTGGATCGTTATCCGCTAACGTTGGGAAGGGGAGGGGGTCAACCCTCAGAATTAGTCGTGGGGTCCCGTGCAGGTTGGTGCCAGGCCAGCTGCACAAGATGGTGGCTTCTGTCCCTGATCTTCTCCAGGGGAGTGGGAGCTGGAAGGTGGTTGCAGTGTTTATGTACTGACTGCTGGCATGCACATTATGGTCAACCCCCTGTCACCTGAGATAACCCCCAGTACAGGCAGGGATCCAACCCCACTTTTCTGTAGGCACGCACGGTTAACACAGCTTGGGCAGAGTGGTGGCTGGGGGACCACTTCCCATGGCCCCTTGACCTAGAAACCTGCTGTCCAATCCGAACCAGTGAGACCCAACCAGCTGTGCTGGATTTGGGTTGGATCAGGCACTGTTTCCCAGGTCAATTTGGGCACAGGTTCTGTTTAGCCACAGCAGCTCCAGGAATGCAGGTGCTTCACATGCTGTTGTGACATAGCCTGAGTGAAGGGGAGAACAGGAGGAGAGAGTCAGGGCTAACTGTCTGTGTGGATAGGAAGCAGTGGAAATGGTATGCTTGGGTCAGGTCTAAAACTTTTTAGATACTTGCTAACATGGTCCCACTCTCCCTAGCCAGTACTCTTCTGCAGGCTTCCTTCAGGAGCCTAGCTGCTCCAGAACCAAGGTGAAAAACTACCAGTCAGCCACACATTTTCCTTTTTCCCTGACCCTCCTTGTGGGTAGACTGCTAGCTGACTGCAGTCAGATGCTGGCTCCTGCAGCTATGAATAGATCGGGGACCACCCTGCCTTTCTCTGCACCTCTCCTGGTGCAGTACGTGCTGCAGGAAGGATGTGCTGTTGCAGGGCTGGACTTTCAGTGTGCTTTTCACACAAAGCACATTGAACTTCCAGATCCAGAACTTCCAGCTGCAGAAACACTCAGGTCAGTTTGGGTCAGGTGTCTCAGGGCTCTTTTAGACGAGCGGCGCTCCGTTTCGCGTCGGCGGCACGCATATTTTGAAACCTCCGCCTGGTCTAATTAGACGAGATGGAAGTGTCTTAATATGCGCATATTATGGCGAAGGCGCGTTTTTTAAGTGCGCGAATTAAATACCTCATAATCGAGGTATTTAATTTGCGCACTTAAAAAATGCGCCTCTGCCGTAATATGCGCATATTAAGCCACTTCCGTCTCGTCTAATTAGACCAGGCGGAGGTTTCAAAATATGAGCGCCGCCGACGCGAAATGGAGCGCTGCTCGTCTAAAAGCGGCCCAAGTCTTGCACACCATTTTGTGTGAGACAGGGTTTAGGCATTTCCTGGGATGGTTTGGGTTAGGTCAGGCTTGCTAGGGATAGGAGGCAGAGTCCTGTTGTGGATTGGTAACTGGTTAAAGGATAGAAAATAAAAAGTAGGACTAAATGGTCAGTTTTCACAATGGAAAGAAGTAAATAGTTGAGTGTCCCAGGGATCTGTACTGGGACTGTTGTTGTTTAATGTATTCATTAATGATGTGGAACAAAAGTGATCAAATTTGCAGATGTCACAAAGGGTAATTTCAGACGTGATGGGCCCGGAGGCCTGCCACGCTGAACCCTGGACCGGGATCTGTCTCGGATCCCGGTCCGTGATCAGGCCGTCTGTCCTTTAGATGTGCTGGCCTGATTCCAGAGGGGGATCGGGGAGGGGGAGGGGCTGCGCGGCACAACGTGTGGCTGCACAGTCCCACCCCCCGCGCTCCTGCAGCTGCCCACCCTTGGGGAGACAGGCGGGCACAACGGCCAATGCGGCCGCTGTGCCCGATGTGGCCTCTGCGTCCGATTCCGTATCGCGGTCAGGGCCACGATCTGGGATGGGCCAAGGTAACACACGTTACTTTTGGCCCATCCTGGATCGTGGCCACAGTTCTCGACCGCTGGCCGGCCGGAGACTAGACCCTTCAGTCTGGAGAAGAGACGTCTGAGAGGGGGTATGATAGAAGTTTATGAAATCATGAGTGGTGTGGAACAAGTAAATAGGGAATGGTTATCCACCCTCTCAAATAGTAATAGAACTAGGGGAAACTAGCACATAGTAGATTTAAAACAAATAAAAGAAAGGTTTTTTTTTTCACTCAATGCACAATTAAGTTGTGGAATTTGTTGCCAGAAAATGTGGTCCAGGCGAGTAGTATAGCTGGGTTTAAAACAGGTTTGGACAAGTTTCTGGAGGATAGGTCCATGAACAACTATTAGCCAGAGGTAGGTTCGGGGAATGTAACCTCTTACTGTTGTGAGCTGGGAGTGAACAACAGGAAATGGATTGTCCTATTGTAACCTGTTGGGTACTTCTTCCAAGCGACTGAGGCTGGCCGCTGTGGGAGACAGGTGCTGTACTCAGTGGGCCATTGGTCTGACCCAGTATGGCACTACTTATGTTCTTATTCTATGTGAGCCCGTGTAGGGCTCTGTGTTGGACCACATTTTGGGAAGCTCTGCACTAGAGGCCGTACTTCCTCTCCTCTTGGCAGCTCATGTGGGTCAGCATTTACTCCTTCTCAAGAGCTGCCAGAGCAGATTGACTCATAGGCCAAGAGCACAACCTTTCACCCCTTCAACAAGGGTCAAGAGCTGATGTTGGTTTGCCTTCGCTGGAGGAGCTAGTCTGATTTACACCACTGAAGATCTGTCCCGAAGATCTGCCAACAGCTCACCCTTCAGTGGGTTGTCTGTAGCTGGAGTGTGATCCAGAGGGGGACTCCAGCTGTGCTTTCTCTGCAGCTCTAGCAAGAATGGGAACTCAGTCCCCCTCAGTAAAAGGGTTCTGGCTCCAAAAGGCACAGGAAATAATCAGAGTGCTGGATTGCACAATCTTTTTGTACATGGTCGAACACATCTTCACATGAGCAGCTTCCTTGAAGCCGCCAGGGCTATTTGCATGAATTAAGGGCTTGCCAATCTGTGAACAAGGATTGCACAACAGGGCCCAGAGGAAGTAAGAGACTATTTTTCATAGACAAATATGCAAGAAGTGGAGAGGTGCATTCAGTTCACATGGCAAACACAAACAGCTTGAGTGTAAAACTGTAGTGTAGGAGGTGGGGATGGAGACAGGGGATATATCTTCCACTGAGTTTGGGTTGTAGGGGACAGACTCCTTAATTTTGGCCCCAGAACAGCCCCTGAAATGGCAGCCATGTTGCTGCTACTGGGGTCCTTAGGGGCTGGTATTAAGGTTGTGTGGATGCTGCCCCCTGCCCCAGTTTTGCTCTCCATTGGTATTTCAAATGTGGCAGCTGGACAAATGGACTGAGCCACTGCCATTTGAGGGGGTCAAGGAGTGAGGCTTTTAGGGATAAAGGGAGAGATGTTCCCCCTTACTTTGGATCGTGTTACTCCACGGGCAAATAGAAATTTGCATCAGAAAGTCTCCCAAGGTGTGACATTTCAAACAGGTCAGGAAAATCCCAACAAAGCTTTTTAAAAGAAGAAAATTAGCTGTTCCTTAAACGGCAACAAGGATAATTGGAAAGCCAAGTGCTTAGGAATTTCCTGTTAGGAGGAAATTCAGGGTTACTGTGAATTTTTGCTTTGGTTAAAAATGAGGTCAAGATAAAAATCTCTCTTTGAATGCCCCACATATGTGCATGGCATCATCTTGGGTCACACGGTTCTCAGCTACATAGCCCATGATACCCTGTAAATGCACCTAGGCAGGGAATCCACAGGGCAGCGTTTTTTTTCTGCACACACACTGCATCCAAAACATTGGATTTCCTGTATCATCAGGAAATTCTGACTTTCCAAAAATATATTTTGGCCCAAATTATGTTGAAAAATTAGTGGAGTAAAGACTTCCTGTTGGACAGGAAATCCAATTCCCAAACCTGTTAATATCCAAGTATCAAACAACAGCTATGAGAAAAAATAAACAAAGTGCCCCAAAACTTTGCCTCCCACCTTTCCCCAGGATTTGAGGACCACTCCGCTTTCTTAGAGGGCACCACTATAAGAACCAGACAGATATGTTCAGAGAGGCTAGTTTTTAATGGGAAACCGCGAGTGTCTTTAGGGTAAGCTCCAGCAGCAGCCGGTTTAAACAAAGCCCACCATCGTAGACCACAATCAGCCTGTGCACCTCCCTCCCCTGCACCATAGAGATGCAGGTGGATCAGCAGCCGCTCTAGGCTACTGCTCACAGCTCTGTGGCAGTTGCCGGGGCAACCTGTGGCTGGGAGTGGAGCTGCAGCAGCTGTGTGTCTTTTAGATGGACTGCTGCTCTGCTCCTGGCTGGGGCTCTGGGTTCAGGTAGCCAGCTCCGTTCGTGGTGCACCGTGAGTAGAGCTGACCCGAAGCAGGTGCCTGCTCTGTTCCTGATTCGCCTGCCCCAGGGTGGCTCGCATTTAAATGGATGGACCACCCAGGGGATGGGGTGGAGCATGAGTGGAGTAGGCATCCATCTAAAAACACCCCTTGAGAAGGATGGGAACAGTGTGGCCGTTAGCTGGGCAAGCTTCCTTTGAACTGGCCCACAATGAACTAGAGACCTGATTTTGCTAATTCAGATTCTCTCAGCCTGTTGGACAAGCCTGCCAACAATGGGGCCAGTTAACAACAGGCATGGGGGTTGTTTTAGTGTACAAAGAAATGTGTCCCCTTAAAAAGGACTGAGACCAACCAATTCCGCTAAACAGCTAGCAGCGTGAAGGCTTTCAGTTTGAAGTGATGCTCTGAATACTCTTCTATATACTCCATCTGAACCCCACTGACTGGGGTGGGGAGGGCTTTTTTCTAAGAGCTCTTTAAACACCATGGCCCTTTACTTTTACATTTATTTTCCAGGGACTTTCCCTGCATCAGAATGCTCCTCGTAGCACATACAGAGCCCCTGGGTAAGACTATCCCAGGCAGGATTCATTTATATTGATGCAACATTCTCATGGCTGATTTTCATGGCTGGTTTGGGAATCACACCTCTACAAGGAGGGGGAATGGGAAATGGTTTGCAGTTTTCACAACAATCAGACCATGGGCCGTCACAAATGCAGGTCTAACTTAGGCTGCTTTCCGATGAGATGGAATGTGCAGTCTTTGGTGCCGTGGGATTCTATAAGAGTCAAATGACGTGCAGCTTCATCTTGTCAGAAAGGCAGAAGTGCGGGTCTTTGCTGGCAAACATGCGCATCTGGGAGAGTAGGATTTCAGTACTCTGCCGGACGTGCATATTTGCCGGCAAAGACCTGCACTTCCGTCTTTCCAGCAAGACAGAAGCTGCACGTCATTTGTCTCTCATAGAAGCCCATGGCACCAAAGGCTTTGCATTCCATCTCATCAGAAAACAACCTTAGACCAGAGCCTCAGCAATGTTAAGACTTTATTGCAGGCACTGTGGGCCCCCAGGATGTCAGGGGCAGTGCCCCTCCTGGCCCCCATAACTTCTGTCCCCCCACCCCAGCTGAATTATTATTATTTTTTTTTTAATTACTGGCCTGAGTCGCAGGGACCCGGACGCTGGAACTGGCTGTGCCACCGCCGCTCCTTTGAAGCAGCTTGCGGTGTCCACATTTCCAAGTCTGCTGGGGGAGGATGCATGGTGGTGCGCTGATCTGGCTGGGTCCTGCGCTTTCTTCTCTCAGCTGCTGCTAGCGATGTGCTAGCAAGCTTAGCAGGAAAGTGGCATGACGTGCAGGGTTGGGCTTAGACTGAGGTGGGCTGGCTGGGAGGAGTGAGGGGGAGGAGCTGGAGCAGGGCTCAGTGACATCACGCTGGCTGGGCTGTGCTCTGTGGGAGGAGCCAGAGGAGACTAGGGCTGTTCTTCTTCAAGTGGCTCCTCCCATTCTCACAAATGGGTTTGCGCTTGTGCGCCCTTCTCCTATCGGCAGTTACCAAGCTCATTAGCTTAAACGCGTGACGTTCACGCGCACCCACCCTATATAAGGCCCCCTCCCTCCCGAACCCACAGTTCCTTCCAACCGCTTAGCGGCTTATCGGTCGTTAACAAGCTCCATTATGGCTACGATTAAACACTCTTTAAAAAAATGTCATGCCTGTGGGCGCAAAATGACAACGAAAGATCCCCATGCGCTCTGCCTGGTGTGTCTGGGTACGGGACATGATGCCCGTGAATGCCCGGACTGCCGGCTCCTTAAACCTAAATCCAGAAAGGAAAGAGCCATGTGTCTGCCAGCCTTCTTGAAAGAGATCGAGGAGAAACGAATCAGGTCTACCTCCGGTGGATCCCGTTCTCCCTCTCCCAAGTTACCCAGCATTGGGGCTGAAGAAACGGTAGCGGCTACCGGGAGTGACTCGGCCGCAACAATGCGTAGCCCTCCTCACCCGTCTATGAGGCATTCATCTCCTTCACCTGTCAGAGAGGTACTGGAAATTGGGGACGAGCCTGCCCTTAGGGTGGTCCACTCTATCTCCCCATTTATGTCATCGGAGGATGAAGCATATCTGGCAACGGCTTCGGCCTCCCAGGCTTCCCCCATCCACATAGCTTCTCCTCTTTATACTGCAGAGGAGGATGTGGACCCGAGATTCCAAGGATCTTCCTATCAGCCTCCTTCCCTTCAGTGACTCGCCGAAGCGCAGCCTGCACAACCTCGTCCTCAAGAGCGTACTGAGAGGCATAAGGAGGAAGGGCTCACGCTACAGTTTTTAAGGCAGCAAGAGGCTGATAGGAAAAAGGAAAATAGTGTCCTAGTTGAGTGCCTTCAACAACTTATTAAAGCTACTGCTACTATAGCTAGCCATAAAGAACGATCTCCCCCTAAAGATAGAGGTCGAGATCCTACACGGCGGACCACGGTGTCGACAGCTAAACCTTCAACGTCGATGGCAATCCCTTCGACGTCGACAGAACAGCACGGAGAGATCGAGTCACCAAGTCCACGTCGACGTCGACTGGTCTCGACGTCGACAGAGCCTCGACATGCGAGCACGAACCGTACTCGACGTACACACCGCTCGATGTCGAGGGAGCCTTCGCCGGCTCAAGCATCACCCCCCGCACCCTTGACAGTGCAAGATCTGCCTGATGCAGCTGCCCTCGAGGTGGCAGAACTCTTCAGGCGCAGAATGGAGAAGCATAAGAAAAAGGTTGTGATGCGCAAGCTATACAGAGCAGCCTTGCTCAAGACTATACCTTCCTGCACTGCCCCCCCCCCCAAATCGGAGGAGGAGACAGACGCGCACACTACACAGGACGTCCTTTCAACATTACCTGTGGCACCAGGTACTTAAGGTCATCCCTACATTGCCCAAGGAAGTGCAAAAGACCCTCCAATCTCTGGCGGCGGAGGG
>QEPC01002524.1:365771-381613 GCA_003113815.1 Sphenodon punctatus | reverse complement strand
GGCTGGGGGCACGTACGGGGGCGGGGCCTGGTGCATAAGAACCAGCGCCGCAGTTGGAGCGGCGCTGGTGATTACAGAGAAACCGGCCCCCTTGCGTTTGCTTCCCTGCATCTCTTGTGACTAAGACTTCAGACCTTGATCCTGAGCGTGTGTGTGGACCTTCCTTCCTGCAATTCCCTTGAGTGAGTTGTGCGTAAGTGAGAGAGTGCGAGGTGAGTGAGTGGGTGTGCGTGAGTCCCCTCCCAGCCGAAAACTCTCCCTATACCTCCTCCTGGAACCACATTGAGTGTGTGTAGCCTGTCCTCCCCCTCTCAAGCCATGGTGTTCCCCCTCCTTCACTGCCTCCACCGCACCGTCGCCCCACCTCCTTTGTCCCTGAGTGCACGTACTAGGGTGTGTGGGGTACCTGGTGGCCTCTCTGCGATCAGGGCGCCCTATGATGATAGAGGCCTGTTCTCTTTGATTAGAGGTTATGGCCACAACTCTATCCTGACGGGCATCATCAGTCCTCATTTCCTGCGTGATCGAGAGAGGCCCCCCTTAGGGTACCGCGCAAGTGGAGGGAGCACGAGTGGGTCCTTCTATTCCCCCCTCCCTGGTGACAAATCACCAGCACACAGCCCGACACGGGCAACCTTTGGGGCTATGGATCTAGCCAGTGAAGTACACCGGTTAGGCCAGGCCAGCCAATCCCTAGCAAAGGAGATGAAAGATCTCAGAGACCAACAAAGCGATCTAACCACCACGGTGACTCAGCTCCAGGGAGCTGTAGCGGCGGCGCCAGGCCCGGCCCCTATCCCAGGGTTCGCCGACCCTGCTGCCCCTGTCCCTCCCGGGGTGCTGAGACCCCCCATGGGGGCACGGGAACCCAAGGGACCCAAGCTTGAAAAATTTGTAGGGGATCGTCGGGGTTTCCAAGCCTTTCTTGCTCTATGCCGCCTTACCTTCACCCTACAACCCCATACCTACCACACTGATGCCTTAAAGGTAGCTTTCATTATTGGCAATCTAAGGGGCACCGCCCTGGAATGGGTGACCACGCTGTTACGGAGTGATAGCTCCTTGCTAACCAATTATGCCGATTTCCTTAAGGAGTTTACCGTTCTATTTGACAACCCCCACCGAGTCCGGGATGCCCAAACAACAATTATGAACTTCCGACAAGGACGAAGCCCTGCACTGGAGTACACCACGCAGTTCCAGCAACTGGCATTGGAACTCCAGTGGCCCAATGATGTGCTCCTAGTAATGTTTCGGAAGGGGTTATGCAAGGAGATTAAGGACCAGCTGGCCCTTGTAGAACTCCAGGCTACATGGCAAGCCCTGGCGAACCTGGTGCTGCAGATGGAAGACCGGCTGGCGGAGCGAAAGCGGGAACGTCAGCAAGAAGCACGCCCATGTCAAGTAAGGCCTGTCCTTCCTCCCGACCCCCCAAGAGTACCCGAGCCAGAGCCCAGGCAAGCAGGGGCCTCCCGTGGGCCCCTATCTAAGGAAGAACGCGAATGACATCGTAGTTCTCGTTCATGCTTTTATTGTGGGGACCCGTCTCACCTTATCAGGGAATGCCTGGAGTTGCCCCCCCCCCGCCACCGATCAGCAGGAAACACCGGAGGCCGAGGCAGGCAGAGACCATCTCGGTCATAACCACCACTTCAAAACCCCTCCCGAGGAACCTTTCAAGCTCCCACCTACTGATCCCAGTGACCCTAACCCTCAACCCTACTCGATCTGTCATTTGTTGGGCCCTCATTGACTCCGGAGCATCAGGGAACTTCCTTAATAGTGATCTAGCTAGAACTTGGCAACTCCTTGCGCAAAAAAAGAAAAGACCCGAACCGGTCCATACCATTGATGGATCTCCCCTGGTATCTGGACCCATTACCGCATGCACCCCACCCCTGGAATGCACGATAGGAACCCACCGAGAATACGTTTCCTTTGATTTAGTCTGTACCCCCCTGTTTCAAGTAGTCTTGGGGAGCCCTTGGTTGTGCTTGCACAACCCCTCAATCGAATGGGCTCCCAAGCGGATACAATTCCGGTCTCCCTATTGTCTGCAGAAGTGCCAACTCCCTCGACCCTTGCACGTCCTTGGAGCTGCCTACGAGGCACCTCACAACTCCAAGGAGTTAAACATACCTGAACCCTATTGGGATTACCGGGTTACCTTCTGCAAGAGCCGAGCTACGGAGCTACCCCCACATCGCTCGTATGATTGCCCTATCAACCTCGTGCCGGGGAAGGAACCCCCATTTGGGCGAATCTATGCCTTAGCGGAGCTGGAACTACAAGTCCTCCGACAATACCTGGAAGAAAATCTCCGACAGGACTTCATCAGACCTTCCACGTCGCTGGCGGGGGCCCCCATATTTTTCATACCAAAGAAGGATGGGGGTCTCTGACCCTGCGTGGACTATCGAGGCCTAAACAGCATTACGATTCAAAAATGCTACCCGCTCCCCCTCATCCCCGAGCTATTGGATCACCTACAAGGGGCGCGGGTATTCACGAAATTGGACCTCCGAGGGGCTTACAACCTGCTCCGCATACGTGCAGGGGATGAATGGAAGATGGCGTTTCGTACGCGTTATGGGCTGTTCGAGTATCTCGTGATGCTGTTCGGCCTCGCCAACGCTCAGCGGCCTTTCAACACCTTATTAACGACGTGTTCCGCGATATCCTAGATGTCTATGTTATCGCGTATCTCGATGATATCTTAATCTACTCCGCAAATTTAGAGGACCATGTCCATCATGTACGGGAAGTACTCGAACGCCTCCGAAAGAACAAATTGTACTGCAAAAGAGAGAAGTGCTCCTTCCACCTTCGTTCCCTTAGTTTTTTGGGCTTTATTATAAGCCCTGAGGGAATCCAAATGGACCCACAGAAGGTTGATGCTATACTGAAATGGCCCGCTCCCAAGGCAGTAAAACCCTTGCAACGTTTCCTCGGGAGTACTAACTACTACCGACAGTATATTCCTAACTATGCGGACATCACTGCCCCGCTAACCATGCTTCTGAAGAAAAACCAGCCTTATGACTGGGGCCCTACGCAGAGCTATAGTTTCGCTTATCTTAAAAAGGCATTCACAACAGCACCCTTGTTACGCCATCCGGACGCTATCAAACCATTCCATGTAGAAGCGGATGCCTCTGGCACGGCCATAGGAGCAGTTCTCTTGCAGGGACATGACCCATCAGAACCACTACTCCCGTGCGCATACTACTCCCGCCAGCTGACTCCAGCAGAACGCAACTACAATATCTTAGACCGAGAACTCCTCACCATAAAAGTCGCCTTCGAAGTCTGGCGCCATTATCTTGAAGGTGCCAGACATACGATCACGGTAATAATGGACCACCGGAACCTAACCTTCCTCCAGCAGGCGCACATCTCAAATGCACATCATGCCCGTTGGGCATTGTTCTTCGCGAGATTTGACTTTCACATCCGTTACCGTCCAGGGAGGCTGCATGTGCTCGCAGATGCCTTGTCACGCTACCATGAATGGCACCCAGAAGTAACCAATGACCCTGCAACAATTCTGCAACCCCACACCTTTGCCAGTACTTATACTACTCTATGAGAAATGTGCGTGGCAGCCATGGAAGAACTCCCCGAAACCACAGCCCCCCGAGATGTCAAATCTTTGGAACCCCGAAACCAACCCTCCCTAGTGGTGGTCCCACCATCTCGACAAAACGATGTGTTATGGGCACACCATGACGCCCCCACAGCTGGCCACCCTGGGATCGACAGAACAATACAGCTGATTTGTCGCTCCTTTTGGTGGCCCACCTTGTGACAGGATGTGACCCATTACGTGACCAGTTGCACCACCTGCGCTCGCACCAAGGTAACCCATCAAGCACCAGTGGGGCTCCTTCAGTTGACCCCAACACCTGCAGGACCTTGGCAGCACGTAGGTCTCGATTTTGTAGTGGAACTACCCCCCTCCAGGCAGTATACCACCATACTGGTAGTGGTGGACCACTTTACCAAGCTCGCTCACTTTATCGCTTGCAAGGGACTGCCCTCAGCAAAACGGACGGCGCTCCTCTTCATTCGGCATGTGCTGAAACTCCATGGTTGTCCCCAAGAAATTGTAAGTGACAGAGGAACGCAGTTCACTTCACGCTTTTGGAAAGCACTCTTCCGCGCACTTCACGTAACCCTTAAGCCCACCACCGCATACCACCCCCAAGCAAATGGACAGGTGGAGAGGGTCAATCAAAATATGGAGCAATATCTTAGATGTTACATCAACTACCTCCAGGACGACTGGCACACATGGATCCCCTTCGCGGAATTTGTGTACAACAAAGCGCCAAATGCCTCCTTAGGAACTTCCCCATTTTTTGTTACGTATGGATTTCACCCCCAAAGTGGGGCCATCGAATCTCTTGTGCCCACAGTCCCGGCCGCAGGAGCCCTCGTGCAACAAATCCGCCACGCCCAGAAAATAGCACAAGTATTACTTCAAGCCCGGCAAAAATACAAGAGTCAGGCTGATCGGCATTGAAGACCAGGAATAGCCTTTAAACCAGGCGACTTAGTCTGGATCGACTGACGCCGTTACCCTTCCACTCGTCCCTCCACTAAGTTGGATCAATGGTTCATTGGACCCTACCCCATTCTCTGGCAAATAAACGACGTCACCTATACGGTACAACTACCCCCCCGATCCCGCATCCACCCTACCTTCCACATTTCCCTCCTCAAACGGGCAGTACCACGCCAGGGTGCAGCCCCAGCCATCCCCCCGGATCCCATCCTACAATTGGCCGCCGGCTCTGAGTACGAGGTATGAGCCATTTTAGACTCCAAGCTACTCCGGGGCCACCTCCACTACCTCATTGGCTGGGCAGGATTTAGCCCCGCAGATCGTTCATGAGAACCGGCTGGCCAGGTCTCGGCCCCGTGCCTGATCCGGGCATTTCACCTTTGGCACCCTCGAAAGCCTGGCCCGGGGTGCCGGCGGCCTCGATGGGGGGGTATTGTCAGTATCCGCCGGCGACGGGTGCAAGGCGGGTGGCAGGCTAGGAGACGTCAGCCGGAGAGGCCAGTGCCTCCGGCCGTGGAGACTATGCAGAGAACCCCGGTGCCGCCAACCTTGACAGCAAGAACAACAGAAGCGGCGGCGCTGGGGACCACGCCCCCCGCAACCCCGGAGCACGGCGAACCACATGGACGACGTAGGGCCACGCCCCCGACGCTGCCACGCCATTCAGAGCGGCTGGGGGCACGTACGGGGGCGGGGCCTGGTGCATAAGACCCAGCGCCGCAGTTGGAGCGGCGCTGGTGATTACAGAGAAACCGGCCCCCTTGCGTTTGCTTCCCTGCATCTCTTGTGACTAAGACTTCAGACCTTGATCCTGAGCGTGTGTGTGGACCTTCCTTCCTGCAATTCCCTTGAGTGAGTTGTGCGTAAGTGAGAGAGTGCGAGGTGAGTGAGTGGGTGTGCACGAGTCCCCTCCCAGCCGGAAACCCTCCCTATACCTCCCCCTGGAACCACATTGAGTTTGTGTAGCCTGTCCTCCCCCTCTCAAGCCATGGTGTTCCCCCTCCTTCACTGCCTCCACCGCACCGTCACCCCACCTCCTTTGTCCCTGAGTGCACGTACTAGGGTGTGTGGGGTACCTGGTGGCCTCTCTGCGATCAGGGCGCCCTATGATGATAGAGGCCTGTTCTCTTTGATTAGAGGTTATGGCCACAACTCTATCCTGGCGGGCATCATCAGTCCTCATTTCCTGCGTGATCGAGAGAGGCCCCCCTTAGGGTACCGTGTGAGTGGAGGGAGCACGAGTGGGTCCTTCTATTCCCCCCTCCCCGGTGACAGTAAGGGAGTTGCAGTCCCTGGTAGGGAGTCTTAACTTTGCGTGCAGGGTAGTGGCCCCTGGCCGGGCATTCCTTGCCCACCTGTACTATAAGCTGCAGGGGAACTCCCCCCCCCCACACACACACTATAACATACGGGTCACCGGAGAGATCAGAAGTGACCTCCAGACATGGGCGGAGTTCCTGGAGGGGTACAACGGGGTCAGTTTCTGGTGGGAACAGCTCCTGGTGGAGGCAGAGCTGCAGGTGCATTTGGATGCAGCTGGGGGTTGTGAATTCGGGGTATACTTCAGGGATAAGTGGTGCGCTGCCCCTTGGCTGCCGGAGTGGTCAGAGCGGGGGGTCACGAAAGACCTGACCTTCTTGGAGTTTTTTCCAATTGTCCTAGCAGTCCATATTTGGGCCACTGACTTCCAGGACTGCTCCGTCCTCTTCTGGTGTGACAACATGACAGTGGTACATGTCATCAACTCGCTGTCCTCCAAGTCTCCCTGGGTCATGAAACTGGTGAGGGCATTAGTGTTGACGTGCCTCAGGCATAACATTCTGTTTGTGGTGAGGCATGTACCTGGTAGTAGTAACGGGATAGCCGATGCCCTTTCTTGCTTCCAGATGGAGCGATTTCGCTCCTTGGCCCCTGGAGCCAGCTGGTTGCCGGAACCCCTGCCCCCAGCAACGTGGAGCCTTGGATCCTAGAGCTGCACAACGTCGTTCTGAGATCTTTGGCGACGCGAATCTGGGCAGCATACATGAGAACCTTCCATGAATTTCAGGAATTTCGAGCGCAACAGGGCTGGGGGATGGACTTCCCTATTCCAGAGGTGCACATGTTACAGTTTGCACTGACATTAAGGCACTGGGGGGTGGCGGTCGGCACCATCCCCGGCAAGCTGGCAGCATTAGGGTTTATGAGTGGCCTGACTGGGACTCCCTTTCCCGACCGTGGTTTCTTCTGCTGCAGAATGCTAGAGGGCTGGTCATGGGAGCAGACTAGGATGCCGGACAGCAGGCCCTAATCACACCCGCCCTCCTCCTTAGGATAACTAATGCCCTTAACTACGTGTGTTTTAACCCTTTTGAAGTGTTATTGTTTTCAGCAGTTTTCAAGTTAGCCTTTTTTGGAGCCTTTCAAGTTAGTGAAGTGGTAGCTGAGTCTGGGAGGGATGTCTCAGGGCGAACTTTATCCATCAGAGACATAAGGTTGGATAGCAACATGCTCCGCCTGCACCTGCATTGGTCCAAAACAGATCAGCGGGTCAGGGGCCACGTGGTGACATTACATCGGGTGGGCTCTTTGGAACTGTGTCCCATCTGAGCGGTGGAAGAATACGCTAGGGTCCGACCACCAGTAGCCGGCCCCTTTTTTAGACACAGCCAAGGCCCCCCAGTGACATGGTACTGCTGTTTTGAGGGTGTGGATCAACAGTTCACTGCTGTTTTGAGGAGGGCACTGTCCCACCTCAGTCTCCCACCCATGGAATATGGATCACACTCATTCCGTATTGGGGCTGCATCCTTTGCCGCAGCAGCAGGCCTCCCTGAGCAGGGGATACGGGCAGTTGGGCGGTGGCATTCTCGGGCATATCGCACGTACATTCGCGATCTGGTCCGCTAACGGTTTTTATTCCATCTGTTCGTCCAGGTGCAGCGAGGTTCCGCAGCAGGAGTCAGGTGTGGATCATTGGCCACAGTCTGGTGCGGAGGGCCGTGAAAGCTGCGGGTCAGACTCACTGGGGAACCCAGCTGGGACTGGCAAACAAAGCTGAAATTCATTGGATGGGGCGGAGCGGTATGCGATGGCACCAGTTACTCCCTACGCTTCGGGTGACAGGAGCTAACAGGCTGCCTGACAGCGTAGTAATCTATTTGGGGGAGAATGACCTACCTAGTTTGACGGGGGTGGCCTTGGTAATTAACATACGGGCTGATTTGCTGGATGTGGAGCGCACTTTCCCCAGGGCTACCATTGTGTGGACAGAATTGGTGGCCCGTTTGAGGTGGGATAAGACCAGGAGTCCACGGAAGGAAGACAAATCATGACGTAATATCAACCGAGAGGTGGGGAAATGGCTGCACTCCAGGGGAAGGATAAAGATTGCCCATCATGGCATTACCCACAGGTCACCCGAGCTGTACCGCCCAGATGGGGTGCACTTGTCACCGGAGGGCAATGAGCTGTATTTGTCTACGTTGAAGGCAAAGTTGATAGAAATGTTAGGTTATGGTTAGGCTGGGTGGGGGTTGGGATCATCCGATGTAAAATCGGCTGTCCCTTAGTGACGGGGGTCCAGCACTGTTTTGGGTTAAATTAGTTAAGTAAATAGCAAAGGGAGGCATCTCCTTAAGAGATGGGGAGGTGACACCTGGCGAAAAAGCAGGGCATGGCAAGTGCCAGGGTCACATCCCTGGGAGAGGTGCCGGTCAGAAGGAGGGCAAGGACAAGCACAGTCCTGAATCCTTCGGCGCTGTATCCTTACTCCAGTCCAGAAGGACATTGTCCCCTTCGATCACGACCTCGGGGCAATGAACGAAGGGGAGACGGGCTTGGGGGGATGGCACTGGAGGGCACATCCAGGCCAAGCCCTGGTTATGTTATGCTAGTCAGAGTTACATGAGTTGAGAGTGCTGGCCCTGAATTGCTTAGAGGCAATTACCCCACTTAGCCTAATCAGGATCTGAATAAAGAGTGCGGCCTTTAAATCCCAACTTGGTGTCCTTGTCTTATTCTGGGTGCGTCGACAAACAGAGCAGCCCTGTTTTAGCTGTAAGTTCTTGCAGGAGTACATCTGCACCACATCCTGCACCAAGGACTTCTAGTCTATTTGTGATAAACTGGTGCACATGGAAATCAAAGGGTTTTTCAAATCTCTCTGGAAGCTGCCAGTCTCCCTCCCAGACTGCAGCCTTTCACAGTCTTCTGCCCCTTGGCCAGGCAGCTCCAGGAGGAACCGTTATATTGCAAGGCCCTTGGAGTAAGGTCCCAGCCTCTTCTCCCTTCTTTCTGGGGAAGCTATGAGGCAAGCTCCCACCTCCAGCCTAAACCTCCCTCTCCTTGGTGGCCTCTGTCCATCCAGGAACTCATGGTTTTATCCCTGGCTCCCAGTCACCTGACTCAATTCATCTTTACTAGGCCAGTAAAGGCAGGGTGCTGGCTTGATGGGGTCCTGATCCCTATGAGAACTTACACACAGCACTCTGCCACACCTCCCCTGCTTCCACTCCTGAGGCAGAGGAGCTGCTGCATAAGTCTGTTGTGTCAATCACCGTGTCTGAGCTGTCTGCCAGTGGGTACCCAGTTGGAGTGGCATTCTTTAATCTTCCTAGGAGATACTTTAGTTCTACTTCTGTGTTTGCAAGGCAATCGGTGGACAAGGTCTGCTTTTGAGCAGAGGACTTTGCACACTACTCAAAGCGGCATCGAGCCTTTGTCCTTGCCTACTGCAGCCACTTCCAGTTGTGCAAGAGCCAGCCCCCAACTTTGCCAGAGCCCTGAGTCATGGTTTCCAACACGGCCCCAGTTTATATGTTTTGAGTCTTTGCCAAAGCACCATGAATTAATCATTTTTCCATTAGATACTCTCAGCTCTGTGCCAGAGCTGGATGCTTCATTGTTTTTCCACCAGTCTCCTGACAAGCCTCCTGCAGCAGGGGAATGCCCAAGCTGGGAGTCGGGTCCCTGCAAAGAGTGTGTAGGTGGAGAGAAGGAGACAGGGGATTTCTAGAGTTGCTGAACAGAGATAAGACTTGAAAGTCCTAGCTCTGCCATAGGGTAGGCCAGGGAGCAGGCAAGCTCATTCACTTGCCTTGGGCCTAGGGACTGGAACAGAAGGTGTGCTGGGTCCTGCTGGAAGTCAGGAAATGGGGCTGGAGAGTAAGGAGATAGGAAGGTTAAGCTTATTAGGAGGGGAAAAGGTTCTGGTTGGGCTAGGAGGTGGGTAGAAGAGGGTCAAGAAAAGGAGAGGCTGCGGCGGCCCAATCCTGAAGTGCTGGGTGCCCTTCATCTCCTACTGAAGCCAGGGAAGGGATGTGAACTTATTAGGACTTACTTAGGTCCTCCCCCACACCCCTTCTATATACAGCTCCGTCACTTCACCTGGGAATGAGCTAAAAGTCTCTGCCTAATTTCCAGTCTAAACAGTAATTTATGACCCTTTGTTCCCGTGCTGTGACAGGAGTACCCTAAGGCCCTGAGCGAGTAAGTGTCTGCAGGATATGGTACAGTTTTGGGTGAAAGGACATAGCAGCTGGCCAGCTCAGAGGTCATGGCATTGGCTACATGAAACAGAGCAGAGAGCTCAAAAGGATTGCAAGATTCAAGGAGAGATTGTGTGGTTGCTGTGTTGGTCCCAAGTGACAGAGAGGGAAGCAAAGTGGTTCAAATGGTCTCTTTTATTGGAACAACTGCTGTTGGTGGAAATAAGCAAGCTTTCAGGCCACATAGGACCCTTCTTCAGGCATGTAGTGTGTGCTTATATCCACCACCAGCAGTTCATTCAATTAAAGATATCATTTGAACCACTTTGCTTCTCCCTCCAAGATTCAAGGGTCTAGTAGCTCACCTCACAGTGCCCTAGTAGAGAGAAGGTTCTGGTTGGGCTAGGAGGTGATTAGGAGGTCAGGAGAATGGGGAGAGGCTGCAGAGCTGAAGTCAGGGAAGGAATGTGAACTTATTAGGACTTGGGTTACCTGCCCCCCCTTCTGAAACAAAGGATGGGAAATGATCTGCTCGTTCCAGAGCATTGCACCCATCTCTCTGCTAGGGCAGAACTCCCCATAATATAATTAGGGGGGGAAACACAGTAACTCTGGGCAGACAGCTCCCTCACTTCACCGGGGCATATGATTATGAGCAGCTCTGGAGGTGGGCTGCCCCTGCGTCCATCTAAACACCCAAAGAAGCAACGCTCGAGAGTGGAGTGATACTGAAATAAGACCCAGAACTGAAATAAACAATCCTCCTTTAAAGTAAGGGATACCTGGCAACCTAATTCCTGAATCCAGGGCAGAACTACCATGAACTCCTGGGTGAAGATTCATAGCACCCTTAGCCACTTGCTTTGACAAGCTGAGCCAGCTACCACATTCCTTCACGCCCCTCTCCATTTCCTACTCAACCCAGCAGCCCCCATCCCTGCACCGAATTACACTCTGAAACCGGGGCTTCCAGGGGCAGTGATGTAAGAAAGGGACAGGACAGAGAGACTTTTCTGTCCCTTTCTGATGTGGCCTCATCCCTATGGAGTGTCATCATGTCTTGACACTCATCAAGGTGCAGGGTTATGTCAGAAAGGGGCGTGGCAGTCCCTTTCCCCCAACCCTGTCAATGTGACCCTGCCACCTTTGGGTAAAAACCTGGAGGAAGGTGGGAACAGAGGGATCTCAGAACATCACAGGATCAAACGCAAGAGAATCCCTCCAGCAAGTGTGTTATGGGGACATGGGGGCAACACACCCATTTGAGGGGAGATAACACATCCAGTTGGGGGAAGATGACGCACATTTCAGGGATACGTGTAATGTGATATAAAGGATTAACAGATTGTAAGCTCAGTTGCAGCAACATACTGAAACCAGTTGCCAGAGTGGGGGGAGAGACTCCCTTTGTTATAACAAGTGGGCATTTTATTGCCAAGCAATGGCCAGTTCAGCCAGGCCGCCTTGTTACAATGACAATAGCCAGGAGACACAGGAAGTAACCTGGGGCCTCCTGTGAGGAAGAAGAAGGAAGTTCTTCTTCAAGAATTAGGACTCTTCCATCTTGGACTTCAACAAGAAAACAGCTCAGTTAGTAGCTGCTGCAAGAATGCAAACTATGGACTAAAGACTTTGCCATTTCACTAAGGAATTGTGCCCAGTCTCCAACATCAAGACCGAGACAGCAACTGATGGACCTGTATTGCACCTCTTAGGGTAAGAGACAGTCAGGGAATATCAGTGGATTTAGAATGCGTGGGCTTTATGTTTGATTTATTGACTTGCACTATCTGATCAACAGCCTTGTACTTGTATGTACTCAATATATGTTTTATAACCAAACCTAGCGTGCTTGTGTCTTTATTTGGCCTTGAGGAATTCACTTGGGGATACTCCTATCTAGGTGAGAGCCTAGACAAACCTTTTTCATATAAGACAACCCAACTGCCAAGTCTTCCAAGCTACAGGTGGCCAGAGAACGTTCTCTGCATTACGGCTGGGCTGGGAGATCAAGGGGAGACTTGGCTAGAGGTGCGGACCTCTGAAAGCTCCCTAATTGCAGTGAAGGTTTTCTGATCACATGGGGACCCACGTGGGCACAGGCAACTGGGTTGTGGCTGGCCTGGTGGGCAAACGGGGGGACAGCCTATAAAGGGAGTGAGGGCTGCAACCCCCGGTGCCAAAGTGTGAGGGAAGAACTTCAGTCTTCCACAGGACTGGGCATTTGGCATGGAGGGAGTAGGATGAGGGGAACACCCCCCTCCCAGTCTGGGGCACAGAAGCCTACCCCCTACACCATCAGCATTTGCATTTCCCAAAAACTGGATGAGTGGGTGAAGTTGCTGTCACTGGAAAATCAGGGGATGGGTCTCTGGGGGAATCATGGGGGGAAGAGTCCATCTCCTCCATGCATTGGGGGGGTGGAGGGAGGATTGCACTTTCCTTCCTGGCATCAGGAATTAGTAGTCACTGTTGAGAGCTGGTAGATCAGTGGATTCCACCAGAAAGAAGCGAGTGTAAATCAGGGGTATGGAACCTCTGTCCCACAGCTGTTTTTTATTTGCCCCCTTTCAAACTCCTGGATCTGGCCCATGGATCCAGCCCTTACCTTCAAACTAGGGTTGCCATCTCTTGCTGAAATGACCCTGACACTCTGATTTTGGCATTTGAGAGGGGTGAGGTCATTTCTGTGGGAGGTGGCAACCCTACCTAAAGCACTGAAAGACTGAGGTTAGGAGAAATGAGAAGAGAGATGGGGCATGATGGAGGATGGATCCATGGCACAGATCTATGAACTGGTCCTCCTCTTCCTTCTCACATCCCTTAATCACCCCCACCCACCTTCAGCAAGCCTGTTGAGCTTGTGAATGTTCCCCAAGTGTAGGCTTTCCTGTAACTAGGCTGTAACTAGTTTATAAAGGTCCAGGACTTCAATCCCCCTAAATCAGCAGCATTGCCCACCTCAAATATCATGTCTCTCCAGGGGACTTTTTTGGGCATGCATTTCCCTGGGTACAAATCTGTTCCCCCTCAAATTAACTGACCCTGCTGCCTCAGAGGCACAGATCCAGGGCAAAGGTAGCCCTCACCCCCTCCCGGTGCCTCCTGCGTGAGGGGAAGGGGAATGACACCTGGCCCCTCAGGCTGGACTGAAGGGAGGAGGGAAAGGGCTCCTTCTGCCAACCAATCATTAAGTCACCAGCTCCCATAGCAACTGCTGCCATAGCGATGCGCGAGAGGAGAGGGCTAGGGCACTGATCATCAGAAACCAGCACTTGCCTCCCACCATCCTTCCCGAAGCCCCATGTATCCTCCCCCTCATCCCCACAACGGTTGCACAGTCCCTCCCAGTGGCATCTTTTACCCAGACAGTAGTGCCGCAGTTCTCCGCATGTCATTGCACATGTGCCGGGCCCAGCTTCTCCCGTTCACTATTCCCCAGTTAGGGGGGTGACAGGTAGGAGCGGATCTAGAGAAGTTGTGCGGGGGGCAGGAGGAGAAGCAGGGCTTGGGGGTGATCAACTTGGGACTGGGGAAGCTGCACGGGGGTGACAGATAGGAGCAGGGGGCGGGGGATTCGTTTGAGGCTGGGGAAACTGCACGGGGGGGTTAAAGGCAGGAGCAGGGGGGTCGGTTTGGGACTGGGGAAGCTGCAGGGGGTTGACAGGTAGGAGTGGGGCTAGGGAATTTGTGCAGGAAGGAGAAGCAAAGCTTGGGGGGTTCAGTTTGGGGCTGGGGACATTGTGGGTGGTGGTGGTCAGTTGATGTCGTTGTGGGGGTCAGGGTGGACATAGTGATGGTCTTCACCTGGCAAGGGCTCTCGGGCTGCCAGGAGATGGAGGAGCAAGAGCAGCAGCAGAGCAGAGCCAGAGGAGCTGGCGGTGTGACGGAGCTGGCTGCAGTGGTGGGGAGCTGCCATGCCAGGGCTGGGATGGCTGGGCCTCGGAAGCCCAAGCGGAGATGCATGCAGGGGAGCAGTTGCCTTGAGGTGGCTAGTTCTGGTGGGGGGCACTGGCAGCAGCAGAGCAAGTAGGAGAGAGGTAGTCCCTCCCCTTCCACCCTTCTGCTCACATTCATGCTGCTCAAGCTCACCACCGGGCTCACCCCTCTGCCAGAGAAGCATGGGCGCTACTGTGCATGCACTGCCCGGCAGAGCTGAATATTCAATCTTTAATAACTTGTTTTTGGCTGCACCAAACTCTATCAGACTATAGCAGCACTTGATGGACAACTCAGACTACAAGACTGTGAAGTCTTGGTGCTCAACTCATCTGGGGGAAGTCCCCTTCTCCGCCATGATGGCGGCGACAAGGTGATTGTTGCGTCCCTTTCCCCCGATGGGGAGAGACGCAGAGAGATGGGCCAGCGGGGCGGGGCTGTTAGAGAGCCCCGTTCGCGCTCTTTTGGTGTGGTTGCTGCAGCAACCGTCCTGATAGCGAGGCTGCGCAAGTGTGCCTTGCTGGACCATGAGGACACGCCCCTTTTAGGAGGGGCGTTCCTCCGTTCGCCGCGTGGAGCGGCCATTCCATAAGCGGAGGGCAGAGAAGCAGCAGCAAGATCTCATCGCTGCTGCTCCACTCCGCTTTTTAAAAGGCCCAAGAAAAAATGTTGAGGCGGCATGGGGCGAGCAAAGAAGAAGACGGGGGGCAAGAAGAACAAGACCCCCCCAATGCGCCAGGAGGATGAGCGAGACGGGGCCCAAATGGAATCTGCAGAGGAGGGGGGTGAGCTCATTCCAACCCATGCCGCCCTGATGGAGCGGCTACGGGAATGCGAGGCCCTGTTGAGGGCTCGGGCCCCCAGTGTTCAAGGGGAAATAACTGGTCCTGAAATGGGGACAAGGGGAGCGGCGCCCCCACCCCTTGGGGACAGTGTAGGTGGGCTCAATCCCCATGGGGGGATGGGGGGACCCCCCTCCCCTCAGGGCCAGAGCAAGAGGGGAGGAGTATCCATTTGGCCCACCACATGGTGAAAATGAAAGCGGGCCATCAGAGATAGCCCCAGGGGAGGGCACAAGCGGCCTCAGCACCCAGCAGGGGGTGGAGGTAGCCCCTCTCCCCTCCGGTGACCGGGAGAGATGATCAATGGGCCCACCAGCCTGATACAGGGACACTCATTATGTTGATAGCCCTTACCAGGGCCAACAACAGCGGCAAGAAAGGGGGCGAGGTAACAACCCAGCAACCCCCCTAGCAAGTGGTAGCGGCCCGATATGACAAGACCAAGGGGCGGGGGAACACACCCCAGCAACAAGCCACACAGGGGGCATGGCCCCTGTGGGACAAGCACAAAATCAAGGTGGTGAACACGATTGGTTGAGCGGGTACCCCCAGGGAGCCATAGACACCGAGGGTGTGCCTGGCCTAGCTCAATATCAAGACCAAGTTCAGTGGAGCAGAAACCAGGTTCCATGGCCCGGGTGGGGTGGCCCCGCTCCCTCTTTACATTACAGGCCCCTACAGGATGAGGGACCCCCCCCAGCGAGCAGACGGCGAGTCGGAGCAGCCAATGACGGCGAACAACGCGGGGACGAAGACATATGGAGGCGAATCCGGGCCATCGAGGAGGAACTACACGCGCAAAGAACAACAGCAGCGGCCGGACCAAGCGGTATCCCCTCAAGAACCAGGGCAACGGCGTCCACTAACACACAAGGTGAAACCATTACTGTAGAGGGTGGTAGGGCCTGCGGGGCACGGATTAGTAGTCCCCCGGGACAGGGATCAACCACAAGGGGGAATGGTGTAAGCCAGGTGACGGTGGCACCCAGGGGTCCAGTAACACAGGAAGGAAGGCCTGGCCAGGGC
>QEPC01002524.1:304024-339065 GCA_003113815.1 Sphenodon punctatus | reverse complement strand
CCCTCGTGCTGTTCTTAACTTGCTTCTCCCTGGCCTGTATCCTCTTTGTTGACTTGGGACCCTTTTCCCTTTCCTTTCTGTAGCCTCAATGATGAGCTGTGCACTCTGAGGCTGGGTTCCCTGGCTGGGAGAACGAGAACTGTCTCGAAACACCCAAGAGACTGGCTGAGAGGTTTTTCCTTCTAGATATCTTTCTTATCTGGGTTCTCTGGGCCCTTCCTACAGTAACCCTCCCCAGGTATAGGTTCCCTCAGTCCCTTTCTCCTGCTAGTGTAGGTCCCTTTCCCCTTCCCTCCTGACAGGGGCATGGGGGGAGAAGGACAGAGGGAGGGGTACTGTTAATAGGTCCTACAAGATGGGGAATGGGGATACAATACTAGGATCCCAAACTCAGCCCCCCACACCACAAAACCTTAAGTTTCTTTCTTGATGTACATTATAATACAATGCGTACAATAATTGCAAGTAACATTTGTGTGCATAAAGTACCAGTCTTTCCAGCAATTGGCTTGGCCAGACACTATGCAATGGGAGACAGTCCTCCCACCCCACAACTACTAGGATGTAGCTGGCCTCCAAATTTCTCTCAAAGGGGCCTGGTTGTTGGGACCTACACTGATGCTGCCTACAGTAGTGGTTGTGAGGGGGGGCTGATGTGGGAGGATAGTCAATACACTCTTCCCGCATTAAGCAAATCCTGGTAATCCCTCTGACTGCAGTGAGGTTATTCCATTGCCTAGTGCCGAGGTGGACAAATGGTGGCTTGGGAGTCACATGCAGCTCTTCAGCACTTTTGCTGCAGCTCTTGGAAGAAATAGCTGCCTGGAAATGGCCTCCATGTGGCTCCTTCAATTCTACCTCTTGACATGTGCAGCCTAGTGCTGGGCATTTGCCCCCACTTCCTCCTCTGCATGTGTGACAGTGCATATTTGAATGTGTAGTATAGTTTATTAAAGTTTAACCATAGGTTATAAACAAAAGATCAATTTAAAACATACCAATTTGTACAAACTATAAAATACAAGGTTTAAAATATAACACAAATAGAATACATGCAGAAGGGATAACTTCAGTCATTTCCCAATTACTTAGCCTTATTCAGTCAGACCTGTCGAATCTGAGATTCTCTGGCACAAAAATTAGCAACTTTTTTAGATTTAGGTGTGTCTGAAGGATCAAATAGAGATTTTAGATTAATATGCAGGGATAAGGAAGATTCCTCAAGATATACAGCTAAACAATTTTGCCTCGGGGTCTCATACGCTGGGCATAGAAACATAACGTGCTTGCAAGATTAAATCTCTCCAGAATTACACAGTGGGCAAATTCTATCCTCCCATGCTATCCCCTGGTATCGGCCTTCCAAAATGGCCGAGTCAAAGACATTTAGCCTAAATCTGGTAAAGGCTAAATAATAGCTGATAAGAGGTCCAAGAGGCCAGATAGCTGGGTATAAATTGAAATGTAGACGCCAGAATATTGAGGGGCAATTTTCTGTGCCTGTATCAAGGAATTTTCTGTTTGCAAGGATTGATCAAATAATCTCTGTTTAACTAGAGCCACCGCCCCGTTAATACCCCATGTTTTTAGATATTCAGAAGAAAAACCCAGTTTTGCTACTTCCTGTGAAACTGCCTTATTTGAAGTCCAAAAGCCCATGATGTTGGGCTAATGCAAGTAAAGGGTTATTTGAAGGATCAAACACCACAGTTTTTAAACAGTATTGAGCGAAGCAGCCTGTTCTGAACAGACTCCAAATCTGAAAGAAAATCCACACCCCAAAGTGGAAATGCATAAATAATCTGACTAAGAACCTTTGTCCTAAACAGTTGAAGAGCAGGGATAATTAATTTCCCCCCTTTGGTGTAATAAAATTTTAATAAGACTGCTTTTTTCCTTGTATTTTCTCATAATGCTCTGCAATGACCCTAGTCAAGCAGAAATAAACACACACTTACTTAAAATAAGACTGCAACTGTTTTAGAGACGGTTTCAAGAACAGCATTACAATGAGCTGTCCACCTGAGGTTAGCGGCAATTAATACCCCCAAGTACTTAAAAGTACTAACCTGTTCTATGGCGTTTGAAGCAATGTGCCAATACTGTCTACATGCTCTATTCCCTGCACCTACTATCATAGTCTTTGTTTTTGTGTAGTTAATTTCCAGGCTTTCCTGAGTGCAATACACATTGAAATGATTCATTGCTCTCTGAAGCCCAACGCGGGACTGAGATAAAAGAACAGTATCATCCGCGTACATGAGTGCGGGTATCCTTCGATCACCAGTTTTTGGAGTATGTAGATCAAACTGGTTCAGATGTGCAATTACCCCATTTAAATACAGATTGAATAGCGTGGGGGTCAGGATACACCCTGGCGAATGCCTCTCTGAACTGGCACATTGTCTGTCAACTGATTGGGGGCTTTGAAACGTACTTGCAAGGAATTGGCAGCATGTAGTGCAATCAAAAGATAAAGCAGGCGTGGATCCAACAATAACTCCTTCAGCTTAAGCCAGAGGCGCTCCCTTTTGACCAGGTCAAACGCAGAACGAAGGTCGATAAAACAAAGATACATTTTTTTAATGGAACTGAGTATATTTACCCAGTAACGCATGCAAAATGCAGACCTAGTCTACAGTGGAGCGACCCTGCATAAAGCCAGCCTGCTCTGGTTCCAAAATTGCCTCCGTTTCCACTCATAACTTCAAACGGCCCAATAGGTACTTGGCATATAACTTACCCCAAATGCTTAAAAGGCTTATTGGGCAGTAGTTTGAGGGTAGTTGGGGGTCCCCTTTTTTATAAATTGGGAGAACAATACTCTTCAGCCAATGTCTAGGGATAAGGCCCATGGCATTAATATGAGTGAAAATAGGAGCCAGGATACTCGCCCACCACTCCGGGGCAGCTTTAATCAGCTCCGGTGAAACAGAATCCACCCCGGTGCCTTCCCAGGTTTGAGACCTACAATCAGCTGAACAATTTCCTCCTCTGAAACATCCTGCCATTGAGGAAACATAGTAACAGGCGTAGACAGTATTTCAGGTGGTAGGTCGATTGAACAAGAAAACAAAGCCCCATAATGCTCCTGCCAAACTGCCTGGGAAAGGAACACCTGAGTACCAGCTCCAGATTTGCCTCCAAAGTAATGATTTATCAGTTTCCAATGAAGACCTTTCATTAGAGGCTCTCAGGAGCTGCAACCAATAATCCTCCTGGCGACTCGTCTTTTGTCAGAAAGAAGCCTTCGGTAAGCTCGTCTGCATGACAAAAAGGCACGTCGAGAGGATATCGAGGGCCTCAACTCCACAAACTTAGTGGCACGCCTCAAGACTGCTCTTGACCTGTGGTAGTCTTGGTCAAACCACCTGGGAAGGGCCCACCTAGGGGACCTCCAGATTTTTTGGGTTTTGACAAAAGGGACCAGATGTACCATCAAAGTATCATAGACTCCTTGCCACTCATCCCCACTATGCAGTTGTCTGAGATTCTGTTGGATTGCCTGAGCCTCACTACTAGAAGTAAATTCTAGGAATGCTGATTTAACTGTATTGGACCACTTAATCCTTGAGCAATATTCCTCCCCATTTGCTGTTAAAGTCCCTTTGAATGTGTAACGGTGTGTGACTATGTGGGAGAGTACATGTGTGTCTGAGGACTAGAGTGACATTCGATGGTGATTCTTGGCAATATGAAGACAGTGATATGCAGCTCTTTGCATCTGGAACTCAGCCCACCCCTGGCGTAGTGCATTCTACTAGCTGCTGGTAATTTATTTGTACTACTAGTAGCTTAAGCAAAAACATGTAGGAAACATTCTCTTGTGCACACAATGCAGATGTTACTTTATTTTTAAAATACATCTATGTGAGAATGATAAAACAGAAACTAGAAAAGGAAATGACAGAAGACGCTCTTCTGGGCAAGTTCCCCAAAATTATACAATACTTCATGGAATCACAGAAAAAAAGCAATCTGAAGCAGTGAACCTGGACCTGGCTTGGCAGATTGAGTTTCTGATAATGTACAAGGAAGTGTCAATAGGGATAGTGACTTGGAGGAAGAGAAGCCAAGGACTAGGGATGGGAATATCAGAATCAGCCCAATATGATTGGCTCGATTTTTGGACCAATTCAATTGTATTGCTCTGAAGAATCTGATCCTGCTGATGGATATGATCCAAAAGAATCGGTTCCCCCAGTGGGGTCTATCAAAGCTCTTTGGGGCAGCGCTGGCACCGCTCTAAGGAGCATTCAGGGAGCCCCTTCTCTGCCTCCCCAAGACCAGGGCCACACAGGGGTGGGGAGGGAGGTAGTTGCCTCCAGCACCCACCTCCCCCAGACCCCTGCCTATGTCCGCCCACCTAGTGTCTGCCACAGCAGTGCTGGGGAAGGCAGCTGTGCAAGAGTCGGTTGGAGGCGTGTGGTGCTTGGCAGGGGTGCTGGAAGGCAGAAGAGGGGTAGTTAATTAACTTACCTTTTCTTCCTCCTTAGGCTTTGGAGTCAGTCTAGTGGTGCCTCATGGTGCCCAGTGCGGCCTTCTCAGGGTCACGCTGGGCAGAAATACCAACAAAAACTGTCCATGTGCAAAATGGCCAACATGGCCATTCTGCACATGCACAGTCATTTTGGAAAATGGCAGCCAGTGAGTGCATGCCCAGGCATGTGGCAGTGCATGTGCAGAATTGTCATGGTGGCCATTTTGTGCATGTGCAGTTTTTGTTAGTATTTCTGCCTGGCATGGCCCTGAGAAGGCCACTCTGGGCACCGTGAGGCACCACTGGATTGACTCCAAAGCCTAAGGAGGAAGAAAAGGTAAGTTTAGTTAATTAACTATCCCCCTCTCCCTCCACATCCAGCCACCTCTGCCTTCCAGCACCCCTGACTGGCACCAAACCCCTCCTATGGGCTCCTGTTTGGTTGCCCGCCCCAGCACTGCTGGGAGAGGCACTGGGGACATCAGACATGAGCAGGGGGCCAGGGGAGGCGGGGGTCAGGCAGGTTCCTGGGAGTCAACTCTACCCCCTCTCCCTACCCCTGTGTTGCCCCTCTACCCCCAGTGCTGCCTCTCCTGGACCCCTGCCCAGAACGATCCGATTCTGATTAATACGATCTAAAATCAGATTGAAAGTCGGGTTGATACAATTTTGAACCAATCCCGATTTTCAGTACAATTTCTCATCCCTACCAAGGTCCCAGCGATAGTCAAGGAAATGAATCTGAACCTTGCTGGGCAGATGATGCATCTGGCAATGTTCAAGACAGGTTTGCTAGTAAAACGGAGTCAATCCAAACACACACGAGGTCCAGGGGGATACAGAGCATGCATCCAAAATGTGCATGGAGCAAAACAAATAGGAGGCAAAATGGAGACAGGAAGGTGACTGGAATCCAGGAAGTGACTGGTGATAATCCATCCAGCCAACCAGGAGGCTGGGGCATCGACGGTGGCGTCGATCCCGAGCTGAAGCCGACAGATTGCAACATAGAGCTAGTTTACGAACCTATGCCGCGGCTATGCGGACAGGAAAGAGGGAGTTTTTTGCTGCCCTCATAGCGTCCACAAGATCCCGTCCAGTGGAGCTGTTCCGGGTGGTATGGGCGCTGGTCAGTCTGGCCTCCCTCAACCCAGGGGTTGAGTCATCTTCCGCCTGTTGTGACCTTTTTGCGGAGAAAATCGCTCGTATTCATCAAGACCTTGATGGCGCACTTAATGCAGTGGAGGAGGGAGAGGTGGTAGAACCGATTTTATGTGATCACTTTCAGTCGGTGACACTCGCTGACATGGTGGAGGTGCTGGGGGCTGTTCAAGCCACTTCTTGTGAATTAGATCCGTGCCCGTCCTGGCTGATTAAGAGCTGCTGGGAGAAAATGGGGCCGTTGCTGGCTGGGGTGGTCAACGCCTCCCTACAGGAGGGCAGAGTGCCAAGCTGTCTCAAAGAGGCAGTGGTATGGCCTCTGCTCAAGAAACCATCGCTTGACATTGACTCCCCTGCCAGCTATCGGCCTGTCTCTAACCTTCCCTATTTATTTATTTATTTATTTATTATAAACATTATTTATTATAAACATTTATTAGCCGCCCCCTTATGCCCATGGCATCTCGGGGTGGCTTACAACATAAAATACACAAATAAAATCAAATTAAAAAAACACAACCCCATTCATTTAAAATATCATAAAAATCTTTAAAATACCCCCCAACTACCCCACCCTCTCATCCTCCCCTCTGAAGGCCTGGGTGAACAGCCAGGTCTTACAGGCTCGACGAAATGCCAACAAACCTGGGGCCAGGTGGGCTTCCTCCAGGAGGGAGTTCCAAAGCCGTGGCCCGGCCACTGAGAACGCCGGCCCGGCCACCAAGAACGCCCTCTCCATTGTGGCCCCCCGTTTTTAGGGAAGGTTATTGAATAGGTAGTGGCTCAGCAGCTCCAAGAGTATCTCGATCATGTCAGTTATCTGGATCCCTCTCAATCTGGCTTTTGTCCAGGGCATGGCACTGAGACAGCACTGGTGGCTTTGGTCGATGATCTGTGCCATGAAAAGGATAAGGGTCGATTGACTCTTTTAGTCCTATTAGATCTGTCAGCTGCATTTGATACCGTTGACCACGGGATGTTGGTGACGCACCTGCGGGCCAGTGCGGGGGTGGGCAGGATTGTTCTTGAATGGTTCCGCTCATTCCTGACAGGAAGAACTCAGAGGGTGGTGCTTGGTGATCATTTTTCATCACACCGAGACCTCTTGTGTGGGGTCCCACAGGGTTCTGTCTTGTCCCCTCTCCTGTTCAACGTGTACATGCAGCCACTTGGCGAGGTGATGAGGGGGTACAGGGTGAGGTGTCATCAGTATGTGGATGACACCCAACTATACCTCTAATTTTCAAGTGACCCAGGCCTGGCTGTCTCAGTGTTTACCCGGTGTCTGACAGCTGTGGGGGACTGGATGAGGGCTAATTGACTGCAACTGAATCCTGACAAGACGGAGGTGAAGTTAGTGGGTAAGTCGATGGAGATGACAGCCCCCTCAATTGAGGGGGTTTGTCCTCCACTGACTTCCCAGGTTCGGAACCTGGGGGTGCTCCTCGATGCACAGCTCTGCCTGGATCTCCAGGTGGAGGCTGTGGTGAGGGGTGCCTTCCACCAGTTACATCTGGTGCGGCGGCTTTGGCCACTGGTGTCGGTTTCGGATCTGACCACGATCATCCATGCTTTTATTACCTCTCCGTTAGACTACTGTAACACGCTCTACGTGGGGCTACCTATGGTGACGGCTTGGAAGCTGAAGCTGGTGTAGAACGCGGAGGCCCGACTCCTGGTGGGGCTGGGCCACTGGGACCACATTACACCAGTGCTTCAATCTCTGCACTGTCTGCCAATAGTCTTCTGGGCCCAATTCAAAGTGTTGGTTTTAACCTATAAAGCCTTAAACGGCCTGGGCCCTGCTTATCTGCAAGACTGCCTCACTCCCCAGGTTCTAGATCGGCCTCTGCGGTCGGTCGGGGGCGCCATTTTGGAGGTCTCCCGCATTTCCCAGGGGGGCGCATGCAGGACAGGGCGTTCTCGGTGGCCGGGGCATGCCTGTGGAACTCCCTTCCGGTGGGGGCCTGTCTGGCCCCAGACCTCCCGGCTTTCCACAAGAACTCTAAGACTTGGCTGTTCCGTCAGGCTTTTGGCGAGGGAGAGGGGTAGGGTTGGGGTGGGGTGGGGTTGTGTTTCCCCCCCTGCTTTTGTTTGTTATGTTTTTAAATGTTTTATATTATATTTTTATGTTGTATTTCGTTGTTGTTAGCCGCTCTGGGCTACCAAATGTGGTAAAATAAATAATAAATGAAGCAAAGTTAAGGGAAGGGTGTGGCCTGACCAGTGCTATGGAAAGCCTTAGTAACTAGCATTGAGCCCTCCAACATTTGGTGAAAAGAAATAGGTATTTATTTATTTATGTATTTATTTCATTATATTTCTACCCTGCACCCTCCTGTTCACAGAGCAGCTCGGGGTGGCTTCATGCCACACTTAATTTGTATAAATTCGCATGTCATTATGAACATTTGTAATAACCCACTGCTTAACTTTGGGGCTGAGCTGGAAAAAAGGGATGTCTGTATGAAAGGCTCTATGTACACATATGTTTGTATGTGCAGGACTGATGATTCAAGTTAAAACTCAACCTATTAAAAGGTCAGAATTCTCAAAGGTGTATAGGGCTACAGGTGCATTGACTTTGACTCTAAAGTTTTAGTTTTAAAGACACTCAGATGATTACAGATGGAAGCAGCGACAGTCCCTTTCAGCATTCTAAAGAATCTCACAAACACACTCACCCTCCTATCTTTTTTTTAGTTTTCATCTTGATCCCAGGTACACAGTTTCCTTCTGCCTGGGAGTTACCCATCTTTGTTCTTTGATAGCAGTGTTTATTCCAACCAACCTCATTAAAGTGAGAAAGGGTAACTCACCCCTGCCTCTCAGCAGTGAATAAACAGTGGAGCCCATTAAGAGTATCTCAAAGGGCCACAGGGGAATGGGCAGAACAGAGTTCTCCTGAATGAGGATCTGGATAGCTAATGCCAGGTCTGTAGTGAATAAAGCCGATACTCTGTGTGATTGATTCTATCACAGAGTGTCACCCAGACCTGGCATGCATCACTGAGAACTGGCTGGATGATGCCGCAGTCCCTGTTTGGGCACGGCTAATCCCACCAGGCTTCTCGGTGATCCAGTAGCCTCATGCAGAACAAAGAGGTGGGGGTGGGGGGTGGCTTTGATTTTTTTTCATCCTGCCTGCAATGCATGAGATGGCCCACATTGGAGGCAGGTACATTTGAGTGCTTGGCCGTGTCCTGTGCTGCTGGGACAGGATCAAAATTCATGTTCCTGCTGGTGTATAGACCCCCCAGACAATATGGGGGATTTCGGGGCCAGGTTCGTGGAGCTGGTTTCATCATTGCTGGTGGAGTGTCCCAGGATGCTCTTCTTGGGGTACTTCAGTGTGTATGATGGCAGCATCTTGGGGGCTTCCAAGTTTTGGATACATTGGCATCTCTAGATGTTACCCAGAGCATCCAGAAGAGCACCCACAGGGCTGGCCAGGCATTCGTCCTTGTTTACAAGCTGGATTTTCCCGTCTTGGATCTTCAGGTCACTACCTCATGTGTTTCAGTATGGGTGCTGACGTTCCTGACTGACAGCACCACAGCCAATCAATTGTTGTATGGCCCTGGAGTCTGCTGAATCCAGCGGATTTCAGCTCTCTCATTACAAGTGCTGTAGTTTATATGTCTGTCCCTTTCAACCAAGAGGTTGACAGTCTCACTGCTGGCTATTTTCAGCTGTTAGAGGGAGTCCTTGATTCCCTGGCTCCTCACCAGACCCTAGACATCTCGACTGTTTGTAGACCACTGTGGTATAATAGTTATTTGGTGGACTTACAGAGGCTGAGACGTAGATTGGAGAGGAGATGTCTGGAGGCTGATCTTCAGCTGTACAATGATTATACATGGGCGTACAGAAGGGTTATTACTGAGGCCAAGTGGTTGTACATGTCCTTGTGGATAGACACTGCAGGGAATAGACCGTGTGACACCCCTCAGGGCTGGCAACCCTATTAGGCATGTCCTAGGTGGCTCAGCCCAGGTGGTATTTGCTCTGGTAGGGTGATTTAAGCTCAGCTTCAAGGACTCTGGAGATGGTCACTCCAACCCCCCTTAGCTGGGTGGTCCTGTATTCCTTCCCCTTATTAGGGATGGGCGAACGCGGTTCGGAAGTTTGGAGTTCGAACCGAACTCGACCAGTTCGGTCGACTGAACTGAACTTCCAAACCGAACTCGATTTTCGAACCAAACTGAACCGAATTTCCAAACTCTGTTCCGTTCGCCCATCCCTATAAGATAATATTCCATTTAGTTCAATGGGGTTTGAATTTCCAAACTTTGTTCGGAAGTTTGGACCGAACTCGAATAGTTCGGTTTACCGAACCAAACTTCCGAACCAAACTCGATTTTTGAACCGAACTGAATTTCGGAACTCGGTTCTGTTTGCCCATTCCTACCCCTTATTGTCTTCAAGTTATTCAGGGTACCTGAAACCGGGCCCCTGAGTGGGGTTCCCCCGGTCCACTGTCACAGTCCCTTGGAGTTGCTTCCTCGTGTGCAGGGAGTCTGGCCATTCCGATGTGCTTCCTCTCCAGCAGCTGGTCTTCAGCCCTCCCGGTCGTGTGCATGAGGTGTTGGCGAGGCAGTCCTGGATCACCTCCAGCTCCTCCTCACCCATTACTTCTGCCAGCCCCTCTCCCTTGGTGGGCCAGCCTTTCATTTCTTGGATGGTCCCAGACTCTGCCCCCTGCCATCCAGGGATTCCTCTCTCCAGGGTCGGGGTGGTGCGGCCTGATGATGTCATCAGGCTGCGTCTGAAAAGCTCTTCCTTGGTGACTGCACCACTATTGGAGTGGTCAGCCATGACCTGTATGGGTCGCACTGGGATCCTGGGATCACTGCAGGCGACAGCCTCAGGATTCCTACAGACTGGCACAACTGTTTTGGGTTGTGCGCTGTCTGTTGAATTCAGACAACTGAATCTATGCCACAACTCATATATGGTTTCTTAAATAGAGTGCTGTGAAAAATTTTCTGCATTTTTCCAGAGAAGATAGAGAAACTCTGGGTGGGACTCATTGGGCCTTTCGATGTGGAGATCCATGGGGTTCCAAGGTACTGTATTCTCCTGGTTGACTTTGACGTGGTTGATGATGAGGAAGCCCGTGTGCTGGATGGATTGCTGAGACCCACCACCTGTGCCTCCTGCCCATGCCCATCCTGGTTGTTAAGGTGAGTGGTGGGGTGGTAGTATCTTTATTGATAGGCATGGTTTATTTATTTATTTATAATAAAATTTGTATGCCACCGCTTTCTGCTAAAAGCATCTTGGGACAGCTAACAACATGTTAAAAACAGATTAAAACAAATAACATCTAATACAATGAAAATCCAATAAAAACAATTCAATCCCCTACCCCTCCCATACCCAACCCACCCACCCCATCTCCCTCAGGAAAGGCATGGTGGAACAGCCAGGTCTTACATTGTCTGTGGAAAGAGGGGAGCTCAGTGGTCAAGCGGACCTCTAACGGTGGGGAGTTCCACAGCTGCAGCATAGCCACAGAGAACGCCTTTCTCAAGGTCAACACGTGAGAAAACCAGGGGACCTTGAGAAGGGTGTCCAAGGCCAACCGCAGGGGCTGATCCAGGACCTGGAGGGTGAGGCAGTCCTGTGGGTAGGTGGGGCCCAGGCTGTTTAGGGCTTTAAAGGTCAGCATCAACACCTTGAATTGGGCCTGGAAGACTATCAGCAGCCAGTGCAGACAGTGAAGCACTGGTGTAATGTGTTTGCTTCGACCCATTCCCATTAGGAGATGAGTCACCGCGTTCTGCACCAGCTGCAGCTTCCGAACCAGCACCAAGGGTAGCCCCACGTAGAGTGCATTACAGTAGTCCAGTCTTGAGGTAATAAAAGCATGGATGATCGTGGCCAGATCAGAGTCCGAGACATACAGCCTAAGCCAACGTACCAGATGTAAGTGGCGGAATGCCCCCTTTGCCACAGCTGCCACCTGGACACCCAGGCGGAGCTGCAGATCCAGGAGCACCCCCAAACTCCGAACCTGAGATACCAGGGCAGGACAGACCCCATCAATGTTGGCCACCACTCCCCCGGCCTTCCCCACAACCATCACCTCTGTCTTGTAGGAATTTAATTTAATTTCAGGCGGCTCTCCCTCATCCAATCCCCCACAGCCACCAAACACCGCGTAAGCACTGAGACTGCCAGGCCTGAGTCTGTTGAAAATAAGAGATGTAGCTGGGTGTCATCAACATATTGATGACACCGTACGCCAAACTCCCTGACAACCTCCCCCAAAGACTGCATGTACACCCTGTGAGACCCCACACGTGAGACCCCGGGGAGAAGATGAAAAATCACCCAGGGGACCACACGCTGGGTTCTCCCAGCCAGGAAAGAGCAGAACCATTCAAGAATGGTCCTGCCAATCCCTCCTGATCTCGCAGCTGAGTCACCAACTCATGGTCAATGGTATCAAACTCAGCTGAGAGATCTAACAGGATCAGCAGGGTCGAACAACCCTGGTTCAACCCATTGGAGAGGTCGTCGACCAAGGCCACAAGCGCAGTCTCTGTGCCATAACCCAGACTAAAGTCAGACTGCGAGGGATCAAGAAAATTGACCTGGTCCAGATACTCCTGCAGCTGCCGAGCCACCACGTGTTCAATAACCTTCCCTAAAAAGGGAAGGTTAAAGACTGGCTGATAGCTGGCCAGTGATTGTTTCTTGAGCAGGGGCTGCACCACAGTCTCCCTGAGACAGTCCGGCACCCTGCCCTCCCCAAGGGAGGTGTTGACAATCCCCGCCAGCAATGGCCCTAATGTCTCCCGGCTAGCCTTAACCAGCCAGGACTGGCATGGATCGAATTCACAATTAGTTATTCGACATGGATCTAATTCACAATAAGTGGCTCGAACGGTCCCAAGAGCATTCCCCACATCCTTTATGGAAGGGAGGGTTCTGGTCCCCTCAAACGAGTTGAGGTTCATCACCTCAAGAAACCATCTCTTGACATTTGAGTGCTTACCAATCATCACCATGTCTCCAATCTGCCTTTCTTAGGGGAGGTGATTGAGAAGGCTATGGAAGAGCAGCTGCAGAGACACCTGAACTCCGATAATATCTTGAGATTTGGGGGAAATTCCAGTCTGGGTTCTGGCCTTCTCATTGGGTAGAGACCGCGCTTGTCAGGGTGATTTATGATCTGATGATGATTTTAGATTGAGAACAGCTGGCCATTTTGGTCATGCTGGATTTTACAGCAGTATTTGATACGATCCCCAATACATAAGAAGGGCGATAGGAATACTCCATCTAATTTCCATCTAATTAGTTTAATCAACATTATCGCTAAAGTCTATGCTAGGCTTCTGTTGGGAAAACTGAAAGAATGGGCTGAGGCAAACAATGTTTTTTTCGAAGAACAGGTTGGCTTCCGATCCAATCATTCCACCACGGACCAGTGCTTTGTCCTAGCCCATCTAATCAATAAATACACAAGGATTAGAAAAGGGAAATTGTTTGCCACATTTATGGATTTAAAGGCAGCTTTCGATTCAATGGACAGGAATCTTCTTTGGACTAAATTAACAGTTACCGATATTGATAATATTACTTTTTTTGGTACGAGTACTATACACTAATACTAGTCTCAAAGTAAGGCTTACTCAGCATGACCATATGACAGAATATTTCCCCTCAATCAGCGAGGTTAAACAAGGCTGTGTGCTAGCTCCCTTTCTGTTCAATTTCTTTATAAATGACATTGTTACAGCGACGCAAGGGGACTTTTTCTATCCAACACGTATTCATGGGAAACAACTTTCCATGTTACTTTATGCTGATGACATGGTGTTATTGTCAAACTCTGAGTTAGGAATGAGAAGACTGTTGTTGGCATTAGGTACATACAAGTAAATTATGATAAAACCAAAGTTCTTCTTTTTGCACAAAACTCACCTATGCTTAGCTGGTCACTCGACTCAGTAATTTAGAACAGTACCTTTAGAACAAGTGAAGTCTTACAAATATTTAGGAGCCATGTTCTCATCTACAGGTAATTGGCAAGCCCATCTTGGTATGGTTAAATTAAAATCTGCGCAAACCACTACTGGGATCCTGAGACTTTGGAGATCTGCGCGAGGGAGGTTGGTACAACTCACACTCAAATTAACTGAATGTAGGCTCACTCCACAGATTCTATATCCTCCCCCAGCAGATGAACAAGTGGATCAAGGTCAGGGGACCCACAGCCCGGTTCTGGTGCTGTTAAACGTGAGGTCGGTGGCAAATAAGGCAACAACAGTCCAGAAGGTGATCCTGGACTGTGCCGCTGATCTTGCATGTATCACGGAAACCTGGTTGGACAATGAATCGGGGCCTATTCTGGTTGATCTTGTTCTGGCCGGGTATTCTGTGCAGCACCAGTCACGGTTGGAGGGACGGGGGGGACAGTGTAGCTTTGATTTTTAAAGAGGGGTGTTCTGTTTGGAGGTGTCCAGTGCGGACCATCGTAGGTATAGAAGGCCTCCATCTTGTGTTTGATTTGGCAGGGGACAGTTGGGGAGTGCTGCTCGTTTACCGTGCACCCACCAGTACGGCAGTCTCCCTACATGCTCTGGCAGAGGCAGTGTTGAAAGTGGTGTTGCGGTCCTCCAGGACAATAGTCTTGGGGGACCTCAACATTCATGCCAATGCTGTGCTCAGGGGAGCCGAGCAGGAGTTCATAGCCGCCATGGCAACCATGGGCCTGTCCCAGAGGGTCATCAGCCTGACACATCTTGGAGGACACACCTTAGACCTCATGTTCTGCACTGGCTTTGAGGCAGGTGTTCCATTAGTGGGGGAGATATCAACTATGTCCTTGTCATGGATGGACCATTGCCTCCTACAGACCTCCCTTCTAGCACATGTCTGCCCCCGGCAGGGTGCGGGACCTATTAGGATGGTCCGCCCCCGGAGACTGATGGACCCGGTGTGGTTTCTAGATGTTCTGGGGGAGTTACCCTCTGACCTTGACAACCACCTCATCGATGACCTTGTCAAGTTGTGGAATATCTTGCTGACAAAGGCCATCAATCAAACGACTCCCAGACGTCCGTTGCCCAGGCGACAGCCCCGCAGGTCACCTTGGTTTACTGAGGAACTGCGGGGCCTGAAGCAAGAGGGGCAACGGTTGGAGCGACGGTGGTGTCGATCTTGCACTGAAGCTGACAGATTGCGGCATAGAGCTTTTTTATGAGCCTATGCCGTGGCTATGTGGACAGCAAAGAGGGAGTTCTTTGCTGCCCTCATAGCGTCTGCAAAATTCCGTCCAGTGGAGCTGTTCCAGGTTGTGCGGGGGCTGGTCAGTCTGGTCTCTCTCAACCCTGGGGTTGAGTCACCATCTGCCCGCTGTGACCTTTTTCCGGATTATTTTGCAGAGAAAGATCGCTCGTATTCACCAGGACCTCGATGCTGCACTTAACACAGTAGAGGAGGTCGAGGATGTAGAAACCCCGGCTTGTCCGATTTTGTGGGATCAGTTTCAGTCAGTGACACCCGCTGATGTGGTGGGGGTGCTTGGGGCTGTTCGAGCCACCTCTTGCGAATTTGATCCGTGCCCATCCTGGCTGGTTAAGAACTGCTGGGAGACTTTGGGGTCATTGCTAGCCGGGGTGGTCAGTGCCTCCCTGTGGGAGGGCAGGGTGCTGAGCTGTCTCAAGGAGGCGGTGGTGCGGCCCCTGCTCAAGAAACCATCACTTGATGTTGACTCTCCCGCCAGCTATCGGCCTTTCTCTAACCTTCCCTTTTTAGGGAAGATTATTGAATGGGTAGTGGCTCAGCAGCTCCAGGAGCATCTCGACCACGTCAGTTATCTTGATCCCTTGCAGTCTGGCTTTCACCCAGGCCATGGCACTGAGACAGCACTTGTGGCCTTGGTAGATGATCTCCGCCGAGAAAAGGACCGGGGTCACTTGACCCTATTAGACCTGTTAGATCTTTCGGCTGCATGGGATCGTTCTTGAATGGTTCCGCTCATTCCTGACCAGGAGAACTCAGCGGGTGATACTCGGTGGCTGTTTTTCATCACACCAAGATCTCTCATTTGGGGTCCTGCAGGGTTCTGTTTTGTCCCCTCTCCTGTTCAATGTGTATATGCAGCCGCTCGGTGAGATGATCAGGGAGTACAGGGTGAGGTGTCATCAGTATGCGGATGACACCCAACTGTACCTGTCATTTTCAACTGACCCAGGCCCGGTTGTCTCGATGCTTACCCAGTGTTTGGCAGCTGTGGGGGACTGGATGAGGGCTAATCGACTGCGACTGAATCCTGACAAGACGGAGGTGATGTTAGTGGGTAAGTCGGTGAATGTGACAGCCCCCTCGATTGATGGGGTCTGTTCTCAACTGACTTCCCAGGTGCGGAACTTGGGGGTGCTCCTCGATGCGCAGCTCCGCCTGGATCTCCAGGTGGAGGCTGTGGCGAGGAGTGTCTTCCACCAGTTACATCTGGTGTGGCAGCTTCAGCTGCTGATTTTGGTTCCTGACCTGGCCACAGTCATCCATGCTTTTATTACCTCTCTGTTAAACTACTGTAATGCGCTCTACATGGGGCTACCTATGGTGATGGCTCGGAAGCTACACCTGGTGCAGAATGCGGCGGCCCAGCTCTTGGTGAGGCTGGGTTGCTGGGAGCACATTACACCAGTGCTCCGATCTCTGCACTGGCTGCCAGTAGTCTTCGGAGTCCGATTCAAAGTGTTTTTAACATATAAAGCCCTACATGGCTTGGGCCCTGCTTATTTGCGAGACCACCTCAACCCCCGGGTTCTGGATCGGCCTCTACGGTCATCCGGGGACGCCTTGCTGGAGGTCTCTCAGGTTTTCCGGGGGACCATGCAGAATAGGGCGTTCTCGGTGACTGTGCCACGCCTCCTGAATTCCCTCCCGGTGGGGACACGTGTGGCCCCGGACCTTCTGGCCTTCCGTAGAATCTGGCTGTTCCATCAGGCATTTGGCGAGGGAGAGGGGTAGGGTGTGGGCTGGGGGGGAGGGGGGAGGATGAAGGACGGGTTGGTTTTTTTATGTTTGTTGATTTTTTTCATTGTTTTATGATAAAAAAAAAAGTTTTATATTGAATGCTGTAAGCCGCGCTGGGTTGCCTGTGGCGGGAAGCTGCGGGATAGAAAATTTTAAAATAAATAAATAAATATATAGATCAGAGGTATGGGATGATTCCTCATTAGGCAATATAGAGCCAACTCAGAGTAAGATCTTAAGACCAATTCTGGGTGTGCCAAACTCCATAACAACTTGTATGATTTGAACAGAAACTGGTATGTTACCTTTAGAAATGAGAGCTTGACTTAACATGTTTACTTACTGGCTCCAACTTGTTGAAATGACTACTGATCACCTGTCAAAACTTTGTTGCCTGGAACAGTTAAATCTGGGATTGAGTTCAGTCTGGAAGAATAGTTTGGAGAAAAGTTTAAAGAAGACAGTTTTTTCCTTTGAATGTTTTTGTGACTATTCTAGAGCTAAGGCAAAAGATATCTTTAAGATGCGTTTATGTGATCATTATAGTCAAACAGACATGGCTGATCTTGTGAAATCATCAGTAGCTCCTTGATGCTCCAAATTTATGGTGCAGCATCAGGTAGAAACTTATCTGATTAATATAAATAACTATGATACGGAAGGCCCTGACTTTGATGCGATTTCAGTTAATGCCATGAGTCATTTTGGATGGCAGATATAATGGCATCCTCATGAATTAAGGTTCTGTCCATGTGGATCAAACCAGATTGAGGATTTGCCCCACTATTTATTTAACTGTCCCTTTACTGAAGAAATTTGTCAAATTTCAATTGTACCTTTGTTAGTAGGAAAACTACAGTGGAATATCCAGGCAAAAATGATTTTCCTCCTGGGAAATCCATGTAAAGATATTATGTTGAAAGTAGCTAATAAAGCTCATGCTTTAATGGTTTGAAGGCGTGTCTGTGTTCAGGAACTTGTTGAATTTATTTTGAAACATGGGTATTTTGTATATTCTGAATATTGAATTATTGAATTATTATTTAAATATTAGTCTTCATTTTTTAACGCTGTATTGCTATGTAGATATTATGTTTGTTATTTTAATTTAAAAATTTGTCAAAACTAATGGTTGTGACATTGAAATAACTGAACTGAATGGATATGATTGACCATGGTTGTTGTTGCTTCAGCGGCTGAAGGACATCACTGGCATGACAGGAGCTGCCAGTCAGTGGTTTCAGTCATACCTGGAAGAGCAGAGCCAGTCAATGGTGATGGATGAATATGTGTCATCCCCGAGTGGTTTGAATTGCGGCTTTCCTCAAGGTTCTATTCTCTCACCCATGCTGTTCAGCATATACATGCAACTCTTCAGGGATGTTATGACCAAGCACAGAGTTGAGTATCATTAGTACACTGATGATACACAACTGTATATCTTTTGCCCCATGAACTCTGCCATTTTGGCCTCTGTCTTGGAGGAATGCCTGAATAATATAGCCAGCTGGATGCATTGGAGCTACCTCATGCTCAAGCTGGGGCAGACTGAGGATGCCGTTGCCTTCCACATGCCCTTGCCTTCCTTGGGTTCCTGCATGTGAATGGGGTCCAGGTAGAAATAATGGGCCAGGTAAAGAACTTTGGAGTCTTTTTCGACCATGCTCTGTCCATGAAAACCCAGGTGTCAGATGTAGTTTGGAGATGTTTCTCACAGCTACACAATTTGTGTAAGCTACACCCTTATTTATCCCAGGCTGACCTTGCCCTGCTGACCATGAGGCTTGATTTTTGTAACTCTCTCTTCTATGGACCGCCGGCAGGGCTTTCCCAACACGTGCAGTTTGTACGGAACACAGTAGCGCAGCTACTTACTGGTTTGGGCAGCCGCGATCATATTACACCCACCCTGTGTTCTCTACATTTGGCTGCCAGTAGAGTGATGGATTGAGTTTAAGATTGCTCTGCTGGTTTTTAGGACCCTGAACAGTAGACCCTGGCTATATTTGAAATCTGCTCCTGGAGCCTCACACTTATGGTTATCTGTGCTCAGAAACCACCTGCTGTTTGGAGATCCCACCATCTTGTCTTAAGCTGGAGGGTGATTGGGCCTTTAGTGTGATGGGCACTTTGCTATGGAACTCGCTCCCTCTGGAAGCCCATTTTAGTTCTTCCCTCCTCCTTTAAAAAGCACCTGAAAATGTATGTATTTGCTAGGTGCTTTTAGGATTAATTGCTGGTTCCCCTTAATGTAGTTTTCCCTCCCTCTTTACATTCCCCTTTCAAACCCAGCATATTGAAAGGGAAATGTAAAGAGGCTGGATATGCCCCCGGCATATCCAGCCCCTCCCCCCTGTAGGCGGGAAGGCATGACAGTGATCCCCCCTGTTAGGTACATGGATGAGGCCCCCAGGCCAGGCAGGGCAAAGGTCGGCAACGGGGACCCAGCACTGGCAGACCCCCAACCTCTGGCACTTGGGCCAATTGATGAGGGAATAGAGGATGAGCCGATGCCCTCAGTAAGGACTGCATGGGCCCCAGCAGCCCCACCGGCACTCCCCCCCCCCGCCCCCATAGAAGGGTGGGGCACAGGGCGGATCCTCACTCTCCCACCAGAAATGAGGCATCTCCAGCACACAGACTGAGAGACGATGGGCATGAACCCCCTGAACAGGAGGACCTGGACACGATGAGGAGACTTGAGGCACTGGAAAGCGGGGTCTGGGCCATGGTGCAGGAGTACTGACCCCAGCCAGCTGTACCCGACCTGGGGGATCAAACCACAGCATACGGAGGTATGGGGGACCCAGGGATGGGCAGCTACCTGTCGGGGTAGGCGCAGACTCCCCCCTGGGGGAGGCCAGCAATGGGGACCACAGAGGCAGCCGAATTGGCTCCCCAGGCACCGGCTTGGGCATCAGGGGAGGCCAGGGCCACTCCCCAGGCACCGACATGGGCTCAGGTGCTGACATGGGCTCAGGGATCGCTATGGGCACAGGCTGTGCCCCCTGGAGGGCCTCCTGGGTCAGCACAGTACACTACGAGCTAGAACCTGGGCCAAGGAAGCAGCGTGCCCCCTCCTAGTGGTGGTACTGAGATTCCCTACCTATGGTGGAGTGGGGCCTGGGTCCCGGCTGCAACATTCCCCATCCCCGTCCCTGGGGTTGCAGGAGGGAATAGAGGGCCACAAGGCCACTGTCCCCCCTCCCTGGCCATGGTGGCGGGGAACGGACCTCACCGGGGCTCACGCCCTCCGTGTGGTCCCAGTCCCGAGCCCAGGTAGGGGGTATGGGGTGGTGGAATGACCCCCCCTTCCGAGTGGGGGCAGGTAAGTTCAGGTCTCTGCCCCCATAGGAGGCCATCTACACCAGCCTACAAGGGAGCAGATTTGGAAGGGCGAGTATACTGATATATTTGCCCTCTTATTTTCGGATGCCATACTGGGCCTGAATGATAGGGAGGATAAAAAAGAGAAGGAGTGGTTTCATTGCCCCAAGGCAGATAGGAACTGGGCCAACTGAACTTTGGCCTACTCCATCTTTTAAGGGGTCATGGTCCAGGCGTACCCAGACAGGGTCTATGCTCTTATGAATTATGTGGATATAGTCTGTTGTGCATAAGATTCAGGGGCCCCGGGGGCCTGGCTCTGGTACAACGAGGCATTCCAGCACAGGGCATCTTATACACCCAGTTTGAGGTGGGATGTCCATGCCCCCGACCTCTGGTTGGACTGCATGAATGATACAGCCAACGCCCCCAGAACAGACAGTGGCCATGTGCTAACAAGAGGGGGGGGTGTCACTGCTGCTAATGACCCCTTTCGGAATGAGAGCCACAAGGCTCGAACTTGGGGAGGGGGGCAGTGCTGGGAATTTTCCCACTCGGGAAAGTGTGGGCCAGTGGGTACAGATTCCACCATGCCTGTGCCATCTGCGGAGGGTACCATGCCACAACAACCTGTAAAAAAGGGCACCAATCTTGGGCGAAGGGGAAGAACCCCCTGGGCTCCCAAGGTAGAGGTAACCAAGGGGGGTTCACAAGGGGGACCCCTTTGGAAGGACACCAGTCCCAGTCAGAATTGAGAGATTAGAGAAGGCGTTGGGGGGGGCACCCTAACAGACAGGAGGTGGCCTACATAGTGACCGGTTTCTGGGAGGGGTTTAGGATCCCTGCAATGGGTGTACAACAAACCAGAGTCACCCTCAGAGTCTCAAATCTGTCTCCGAGATGGAACACGTAGTCCAGGCCAAGCTGGATAAAGAGGTCCTTGAAGGTAGAATCGCGGGCCCATTTATGCCCTCCCTGCCCCAAACCTCATAGTCTCCCCTTTGGGGGTAGTGCCGAAGAAAGCTCCTGGCCAATACTGTCTAATCCACCACCTGTCTCACCCCAAGGGAGAGTCAGTGAATGACGTTATCCTGAGGGAACTCACATCCGTTCACTACACCACATTTGACTCGGCGGTGCAGCTGGTCAAAGCCGTGGGCCAGGGTGCATTGCTTGCCAAGTGCGACATAAAATCTGCCTTTCGACTGCTGCCTGTCCACCCTGACAGTTTCCATCTCCTGGGGTTGCACTTCCAGGGAAGGTACTATTACGACCGAACAATGCCTATGGGCTGTTCTATTTCTATCTCTGTCTTTTAGCAATTCAGCTTGATGGTGGAATGAGTGGTCAGGCAGCACACAAAGGCAGGGTGGGGGTGGGGGAGAAGAGATCACAAAATATCTGGATGATTTCCTCTTCATTGGCACCCCTGGAACACGAGAATGCATAGGACTGATGGAGACTTTTGAAAGGGTGGCCAACGAGCTAGGGATCCCTCTGGCCACAGAAAAAATGGAAGGATCAGCCACCTCGCTCACATACCTTGGCATTGAGCTCGGCATGATACGTGCTGTCTCTCGCCTCCCGAGGGACAAACTCGCTGCCTTGCAGGCAAAGATAGAGAAATGTTTGGATGCATTGAAGGTCACAATCAGGGAGCTGCAATCCCTGATCGGGAGCCTTAACTTTGCCTGCAGGGTGGTGGCTCCGGCCAGGCCTTCCTTTCTTGACTGTATGCCAGACTTAGGGGCGATTCCATGTTGTACCACCACATCAGGGTCACGAGGGAAATGAGAGAGAACCTCAGAACATGGGTGGAGTTCCTGGAGGGTTTCAGTGGGGTCAGCTTCTGGTGGGAGGAGCTTCTGCTGGAAGCTGAGCTACAAGTCTACTCGGACGCTGCGGGGGGTATGGTTTTGGAGTCTATTTTAGGGACAGGTGGTGTGCCAGGCCATGGCCCCCAGAGTGGACGGAGCAGGACATCACTAGGGACCTTACATTCCTGGATTTTTTCCGATAGTGCTGCCCGTACACTGTTGGGCAGCAGATTTCCCCAACTGCTCCGTCCTCTTCTGATGCGACAACATGGCGGTGGTTCATGTAATTAATTCCCTGTCCTCAAGATCCCCATGAGTTATGAAGCTGATCAGGGCATTGGTGCAGGCCTGCCTGCGGCACAACATCTTGTTCGTGGCCAGGCACGTACCGGGCATCAGTAACAACATAGCCAATGCCCTCTCTCACTTCCAGATGGAGAGTTTCCGCTCCCTGGCACCTGGAGCCAGGCTCTCTCCAGAACCCATACCTCCAGCGGTGTGGACCCTTGGATCCTAGACCTGTACAACATCATACATGGATCCTTGGCAACCCAAACCCAAGCAGTGTAAAACAGGTCCTTCAGGGAATTCCAGGAATTTCAGGCCCACCATGAATGGGAGCTGGGGTTCCCCATCCCCGAAACACAGATGCTGTAATTCGCCATGGCCCTGAGGCAGCAGGGCGCAGCTGTAGGAACCATTGTGAGCAAGCTCTCAGCCCTCGGGTTCATGAGCAACCTAGCAGGCGCCCCCCGACCCGATAGAATTTTTTTCACCAGGAGAATGCTGGAAAGCTGGTCACGTGGGCAGGTCACAGAGAGGGACACCAGGGCCCCCATCACCCTTCACCTCTTTGTTAGCTTATGTGTTCCACTTCAGTATGCTTGTTTTGACCGTTATGAAGCAATGCTTTTTGCAGCAGCATTTAATATAGCCTTCTTTGGAGCATTCCGGGTAAGCGAGACTGTAGGAGAGTCAGACTGAGACAGATCGGGGCGGGCCCTTGCCATCGCCGATGTAAGAATTGACCAACAGGTGCTTCGCCTGTGACTTCCAAGACCGGCCAAAGAGGCAGGGATGGCCCTAGGGTTTATGAAGTCATGTGCAGAGTCTTGGTGCGGGGCCTAATTTGCATAATTAGCCCCCATCTAATTATCCAAATGTGTAAATTTACATAAAATTTATTCCCTTGGGACAGGACCGATTCCCATTCTCCACCCCTCTGAGCAGCCATGGAGAAGCATGGTCTCTCCATGCTTCTCTCCCCCTCCCCCCCCCGGCTTGCCACGTCTTGGCTGCCTTATCTGGTGCTCAGCTGAGTGGCCATAGACAAGCATGGTCTTCCAATGCTTTCCCCCCCCCCCCCCCCNGCTGCCGGTGCTGCCTGTGCCTTGTGCACACACGCGGTGCAACCGGTCCAGAGGTGCTGCTATCAAACACACAAGACACCCAAAATGCAGCATATATATAAAAGACATGTATATAATCATTTCAGTTGTGCCTCCATAATCAATTCACGCTGCCCCACACCCATAACCATTTAATTTGCACCATGAATTGATTATATGGGGGGCGCAAATGAACTGGTTATGGGGTGGGGGTTTAAAGACAGTATTCCTGTTAGCAATAACTTCATTAAGAAGAGTTAGTGAAATAGGAGCCATAATAATCTCAGAACCATATTTGCAGATTTTCCAAAATAGAATAGATATTGTTTTACATCCTAAATTCCTACCTAAAATAGTATAAGTAAGACAGTTGTGAGAATGTGGCACTTTTTACACAGGCCTCTCCCACCCATGAACACGCAGATTTCTGTTCGTTCATGGGTGGGAGAGCCCCGTATTAATGACGCGGTGCACGCGTCTATGGTGAGTGGGGTGTGTGTGTGCGTGCCTGCCTAACATGCATCCCCACTCACTTGTCCCCACACATGGAGCAACCAGGGGAAATGGTGGTTAATCCTTGGATGTGGATGAGTGGGGGGGTGAGTGGGGATGTGTGTGTGGCCGTGTGCATGCCCCGCCCATTCGCCAGTGTGCCCACGGACCCCCACTCAGCAGAGCCTTGTAAAAATGGCCTGTGAAGAGCCACTCAAAGAAGAACAGAAGGCTGCTGCCTGTAAACAAGGTTCTTCGAGATGGCTCCTAATATTTTCACAACACCCACCCTTCCAACCCCACATGGAATTTTCTTATATTCCATCCTAGAAAGGGTTGGAAGGAACTGTCATTATGGGGGTGGGGTGTGTGCTTTTTATACTAGAGGAACTCGAGACCATCACGTGGTCTGTTATTTGAATAGGGTGAGCATACACCACTCAGTTGTGAGAATGTTGGGAGCCATCCCGAAGAACCTTCTTTACAAGGTAACAACCTTCTGATCACTCACATGGAGAGGAGTTGTTTGTAAACAAATAGCTTTATCTCCCAGCCAGATTGATGTGTCCCAGTGTCCCCTGCTGCTGCAGCACTACTAGGAGGCAGAGGCAGAGGCAGAGGCAGGTGAGGGATGGGGACCGGAGCCAGGAAGGGGAGGCAGAAGAACTTATTGGGGGAGAAACTGGCTGCAGCCTGCCGCCCAGCCAGGCAAGTGCAGGCCCCAGCTGGGGGCGGGGCCATGTGCGGCCACACATGTGGCACATGCCTGGGGACGGCCCTGCAAAGAGGGATAGAACAGGTGGTTATCTGTACAGGGCCGGCTCTGCTGAGCTGTGCCTGATCCAGGCCATTGAGGAGTTCCTTGCAGCTTGCCTCCCCCCCGGCACCAGGCCCCTTTTTTCGGCATGCAGCAGGCCCTCCCCACGTCCCAATTCACAGCAGTACTGAGGGCGGTTTTAGGCCACCTCAGACTCCCCCTGCAGATTTTGACTCTCATTCATTTAGAATTGGGGAGGTGTCTTTTGCTGTAGCAGCTAACTTTCTGGAACAAGATATATGGGCGGTGGGATGGTGGTGCTCCAGCACATACTGCACCTATGTCCGGTACCCTGCCCACTAATCTTATACATCCTATCTGCATCTAGGTGCAACGATTGCCCCCAGGAGGAGTTTGATCTGGATCGTTGGCCACAGTCTAATATGTTAGGCCAGGAAGGCAGCCAGTCAAACCCGTTGGGGATCCCAGCTGGGCCTGTCCACCCGAGTGGAGATCCGTTGGATGGGGTGGAGTGGGATGCAATGGTTTCAGTTGTTCCCCACCCTGAGGGCAACAACACCAGTAAGGCCACCAGATGTCATGGTAATCCACCTGGGGGAGAATGACCTACCTAGGACGAAAGGGGTCAGGCAGAGAAGTTCACATCAAGGCTGACCTCCTGGAGGTGGAGAAACTCTTTCCCGACACGAGAATTATTTGGACTGACCTGGTGGCCCAGTTAAAATGGGACAAGGTGATACGCCTGGGAAAAATCGATAAAACCTGTTGCAACATCAATAGGGAAATAGGAAAATGGTTTAGCATGGGGGGTGGGGGGGAACGGATCTCACACCATGGGATAAATTATAGGTCCCCTGAGCTGTACCGTTCTGACGGGGTGCACTTGTCCGCGGAAGGAAATGAATGCGATCTGGCTGCATTGAAGGTTAAGCTGCTGGAAGCTTTGAGAGTGATTTAGGCGTGGGTGGGGGTCGGGCCCATCCGAGTTAAATCACAGCAAGCCCTCAGTGGTAGGGGTCCAGTACTGGCATAGTTATAGTAATAAGTAAGTAGTTAGGTGAAGTCATCTCCTTAAGAGGTGGGGAGGCAACACCTGACCCAGAAACAGGGCATGGCAAGCACCGGGGTAGCCTCCCTGGGAAGGGTGTCTCAGAAGGAGGGCAGGGACAGGTATGGTCCCCAGTCTTTCAGCACCACATCCTTACTCCAGGCCAAAAGGACACGGTTCCCTTCAGCATGGCCTCTGACCAGAGAACAAAGGGGAGATGTTGATGTACAAAGGGGGGCTGACACTGGAGGGCACATCCAGGCCAAGCCCTGTCAGTTATAAGTTAACCTGTTGTTTAGTTAGGGTACTGGACCCGAAATTGTGAGGCAATTTATCCCACCTAGCCTAATTCTGATTCGAAATAAAGAGTGCGGCTGTTAAACCCCAGCAATTGAGTCCTTGTCTCTTTCTGGATGGGTTGACAAGAGAACTGTTTGTCAATGTCACTGCATGCTGAGATTCAGCCCATATCTGTCTTCTTGCTGACTTCTGTATGGAAGTCTCCAAAAATTTGTATTTATTCCTGGCTTTGTTTCCCAGTGAGATGGTCGATCTATCTGAATACCCTAGGGTGTGTGTTGCTGTTTCTAATGTGGAAGAATACCTTGGAGCTGACTCCTGGATAATAATGGTCTGGAACAGGTTTTCTCTGGCATTCAACCAACCGGTGATCAGCGAGGCCTTCTTTAAGAACTATGACACAGATTAAGCAGGACCAGATCAAGCTATTCTGTAGGAGAGCAGAAAAGCACATGGTTTCCAAAGAATGTCTCTCTTCCTTCTCTCCTGAAAAAAACAAACCAGCCCAAAACCCAGAGTGGTAGGCCTGACTTACCAATGTGTTCCTTTCCACAGAACAGCATAGGAGATTGAGTCAATGAATCAGTCAATCAATCATTGTTTATTGCATGGCTCCTGGCCACTTCTCAAAGACAAACGTAACATCACATATATTTAACATGTATTACAAAGTAGATTAATAGAACTATACAAATATAAATAGCTAAAAAAGTGAAATCTCAAAGGAATTTTTTAAAAAACAATCAATTATAAACAAAAGACATATCTGATCTAGCTATCATATACTCTAAATTGATAAATTCATAAAAAACCAAGAACCCCCAACTTTACATCATGGAATAAAACCACTCCTCAAAGACTAAAAAAGATATATAGCAGAACCATATTGCCTAAATTAGGGGGGTTCATCCCCCGAGATAGGCCTGAATTTTAATTTTTTTTTCTCTGTAATGAAAAGCCTGCGTGAGAAATGCTGCTACATCTTTTGTAACTAGTGGGTCTGCACTGTCTAATAGTAAGGTTAGCAAGGTTTCATCCAATCTCCCAGGTAATTTCTGGACGGAAGGTGCGAGGAAATTTTCCCTAATAGGATCATATAGGTGGCAGTGTAACAACATATGAGGCACTGATTCCACAGCTTCCTTGTCGTAGCACCCCCCAAAGAGACGCAGAGACTTAACAGTAATGGGAACCACCAATCCGAGAACTTTTTTTATAAATTCTATGTGAATGCCATCTGGGCCAGGGGCCCTGTTGTTCCTAAAAGTACCCACTACCTGTTCCATCTCCTCTACAGTAACTGGGGGCCAGGGGTAAAGGTCATCCCAAATGACCTCTGGAGAGTTATTAGTTGCAGCTACCATCACCTCCTGCGCTGCATTATAATACTCCACCCAAAGTTGTGGAGGGATGGGAATTACAGCAGGCCTATTGTACGGTGAGGTTGCCCCTTTTACTAACTGCCAAAACTTTCTGTCGTCCTTTTGGTCTGCTGCCTGCATTAAGCATGACCATTTTCCCTCTGCATATAACCTTTTCTTTTGCTTGATCAGTCGTTTGTACTCCTGTTTGTATACAAAATATTCTGGGGGTAACTTTGGCATAGAAGCTTTCCTATAGTTCCTATAAATAGAAATGAATTTAGTTCGGGCGTTACAGCACTCCCTATCAAACCATGGCTGGCTGGATTTGGAATACGACCCCTGCGGATCCCTACACATGTCACATGTTACATGGGACAAATTGGCAATAAACTGCTCAAAAGAGACTATTAACACTTCTGGATTGGGTTCCTGGGACATAGCTTCCCTGAGCTGAACATTTTCCGGGCAGGCCAACTGGGCTCCTAATGCTTGGGCCAGCAAGCCCACCCCACCTTGGGACTACTTTATTGAGAAGTACATTGTGATAGGAAAGGCCTATCCCTAGTCTTACTAGCTAGCTGCCACCAGCATGGTGGCCGGTCATGTTGAAGGTCAGAGAGAGAATTTAGGAATGGTGGAAGGTATCTCTACTCCCAAATGCCCCTAGTGGTCATTAGGATTTGTTGGTGCAAAAGGTGATGTCATCTGGAGCTGTTTTTCCAACAGGGACCCTATGAATTTCAAGGTTACTGGCTTCCTTGGAAGGTGAGTTATTATACCCCATGTTGCCTGAGAAAAAACAAACAGAAAGAATTAATGGAAGATGGTCTCCTACCAGCTCTTTGCCAGTCTCAAAGTTTACCATATAACGAAGCACCGAGGAAGATAGCAAGACATAATCCACAACGCTGGACCCTACTGCTCCAACGTAGGTGAACTCACCATCCATGTCCCCAAACCCAGATCCATTCAGGATATGCAAATTGAAAGAAGCAACCAAATTGACCAGCCTAATTCCCGAGGGGTTTATCCCCTGATCCTTAGAGACCCTGGGTCCCAATGGGTCAATCTGGTCCCTAGAACTCAGGTCGCAATAGGGAGCCATAGCTGCACCATCTGTATCTAACCTTGCTTTAAAGTCCCGCATAACAAAAAAGAACCCATCGGGGTATGCATAAATAATCTCCTCCAACAGGCTCTCGAGATCACTCCATAGCGAATCCCTGAATAAGCTAGTATTTGTGGGGGGAATATAGATCATAAGAACAATCAAGGTGAAAGAGCCTAACTTGGCAGAAAAACCCAAAGCTACCTGTGGAATTTGGATAGAGGTAAATTCCCTCAGGTCCAAATTTTCTTTAATGAGACAGCCTAGGCCCCCACAAGCCCTGCCTCTGGAGTTGTAGCTTACAGCTGGAACATCATATGAAACATAACCCTCTAGATCCAAAGGGGTCTTTGCCCAGGTTTCTTGTATCAAAATTATTTGGCAGGCTAAGGCTTGTACTTCAGTTAAATACCTCATCTCCTCCTTATGTCTTTCCCAGCTGGCTACATTCCAAGAGCATAGCCGAATGCCCCTCTGATGATCCTTAACTGACAGTCATGGGGCTGGACCTAAGACCTGCCCAGCACATATTGTGAGGTCCCCATTTCCTCTTCCTGGAGTATCTAAAAGTAATAAGGGGGGGTTACTCAGAGTATAACTAGGACAAACCGACGTTGAGGAAGCACTAGTTACCGGAGCCTCAACAACTTGGGGGTCCCCTTCCCCTATTTGGTCCGTTGGATCAGAAGGTATGTTGACAGAAGGGAAAGTCTTATCTGAAGGAGTAACCACTACGTCTAGGCCAGCACGATCTACCAGCCTGGTAACGATAGTATTTGAGGATAAGGAGGAGAAAGTACGTTTTGGCAGAGGAATCAAATTAGGGTTAGATGGATCTAGATTTTGGGACTAACCATCTTTCCCTCTTACAGCTAAAGAGACTCCCCTTACTGAATTGAATAAAGAGGTACGTAATGGATCAGAGTAGACCCTCGAGATAGTGATGCCCCGTGAATAGAACAGGCTAATATATTCTACCAAGCTATCCACTATCAGATCTGATGAGAAATTAATTACTAAACTTTGGATATACCTGGTAGATAGTAACTGACAAAATCGCACCACATGCACTGAAGGAACTGGATAGCCCAATATTTGCGTAAGAAACAGCCCGATTCTGGCCCGGGAGTTCCAGGCTGGGAAATATCCTGAAGGTAGGGGAATCACCCTAAAAGCTAGTGAATTTGTTTGCAAAAATAAATGAGGTTTACTAACCTGAGGGGAAGCCCCACCATTCAAACCTGGTGACCCTCCCTCATTGGTCTAGGTATAACAATCCGCCCATGACCTTACACCATTTCTAATAGGTGCTGGCAATCCCAGGTCTTGTTTTAGACCTTGTATCCCTTCTGATATAAGTTTCAAGGTCACCGCCTGGACTTTTAACTGGTGGTTTATAGCCTCCAGTTGACCATATAATTTGGAGATTAGGGCTTTAATCATAAAACACTGCTTCCCCAACAAATTATGTATAGAAGAATTATCATTATCTAGGATCGAGTTGGAATTACATGAAACTTCTTGGGGAGACCAGACTATAGGGGACCCAAGGGGACGTTGTGGCAAATCACTCATAGCCGCTGGGTTGTCCAGGACAAAACCCACTGAATGCTCGACCGTTCCATCTTGGGAAGCCCCTTACAAGGGCTTGCCGCTGGCGAGGCCAGCTGGGGACTTTTAAGAAAACTATCCAAGTTAAGTTGCCTGGCAAATGATTGTGCCCTGGTAGTCATGCCTCTAATCCGCCTCTTCTTTGGCATTTTCTTGATTAACTGGCCCTTACTCAAACAACCCAGAGCCAAACACCCTTCCTCCCAACTTCCCCGAGACCCCTGCAGCCCCAAAGTTCCCCTAAGTGCCTAAGTCCCTTTGGCCGTGGACCTTCGGCTCACGGCTGCCAGCACGCAGCTGCCGGCGCAGACGCCGGTGCATTCCCTTTATAGACAGCTAGCTTGCTTCCGGGTGTGGAGTGGGGGGGTGGGAGCGATAGTCCAAGTTCAATGCTCCCCACACACCCCGTCACTCACAGCTCTTTCCCTCCCTGCAGATGGTCGTCAGGAGCCTGGGGAAGCGACGGGGCCTGGAGCCCACTTGGCAGGAGTGGCAGCCGATGGTAAGTAGAGCTCCCAGTCCAAGCCGCCAGCGCGTTCCCTTTATAGGTAGCAAGGTTGCTTCCAGGTGTGGCGGGGTGGGGGTGGTAGGGTTGGAGCGATAATCCAAGTTCAAAGCTCCTCACACACCCCGTCACTCACAGCTCTTTCCCTCCCTGCAGATGGTTGTCAGGAGCCTGGGGAAGCGGTGGGGCCCGGAGCCCACCTGGCAGGAGCGGCAGCCGATGGTAAGTAGAGCTCCCCGAGATTGAGTCAGAAAGCAAGGATATTGCTGCGGCGAAGTTCCTGCTCTTTCACTAATCCATCTTGGGAATTTGTTCCCCATTATACGTGCAACCCTATAAAGAAAGGAAAACCATTAGTCCTGATCCTGCCATGTTCAGTGATGGCTTTTAACCAGTATAAAATAAGATGAATTTGCAGGCAGCATCCTAATCTAGCTATGTTAGATATCACCCTTCCATATGAACCCAGTTGGTCTCTTTGCAGTCTCCACAGAGTCCAGTGCAACCTGTATTCTGTGAACCTCTCTCTCACTTCTAAGGCTATTCTTTTCAGGTCAGAGTGATGGAACTTTTTGCTGATGTGTGCAGGAAGCTTGTGACTTTCTATTCTGATTTTTTTTTAAAAAATAAAATAAAAAAATTAAATCAAGAATAAATAAAGGGTTTTGAGGCTTTCAAGTAGGAACCAACTAAAGGGTCCTTTAAAAAACTTAAAACTCTTCATCCGGTGGGGCGAAGACGCTAAGCTTAGAAAAGAGATGTCTCCCTGTAAAAACAACCAACCAGCTTGTCAGAGACCAGCTAACCACAGTGCTGTGGCTACTGTCTGACTTTTTCCAACATGAATGAAATCATCAATGACAGGAGGGTGCGGCCACTGCAGAACTGATTTCTCCCAGGCCAAAGATGGTTAGGCCCCAAAGAAAGTGAACTGCTGCAGAACGTCCCATGGAAGGGACAGAATTGATGCAAAGGGAACCAGTTTCCGCAGGAATCTGATGGTAAAAGTTTTAAAGCCATGCAGTGCCCTCGTTATCCGAGACTCGCATTGCACTGATTTTACACAATCTGCCTTTGAAACTAATTTGATACAGTCGTCTAGAAGGTGACGATCCTGACCAATACTGTATGGAGAGAGAAGATTAAAGTGCAAGTGCAGTGAGATAGTTGGCTCTGCTGAAACAATTACCTTGTCCTGTCTTTGTGCTGCTCTCCCCCTCCATCCCCGCACTCCATTTTGATGTTCTGTGCCAAGCTTCAGGCTCCCAAAAAGCAGCTAGGGCTGCTCTGCCTGGAATTCCCCTGTCACTATTTGCAGAGTCAGGATATCACTTATTTTTCTGGGGAATAGATACAGCCAAATTCTCTTGAAGCCGGTTCAGAAGAAAACGGAACTGTGTCAGTCAGTGATTTTTCCAGGCACAGGGGTTAGCTGGGGTGGACTGTCAACAACAGCTGCAAAATACCTGCCTCCTGAGAAAGAAGGAGGGAGCACAGTGCTGAGGGGTAATCTTGGGAGGGTGAGGGTGTTTTTCAAGAGCTAAAAAGCAGGGTCTGCTCTCCCTCCCCCCAGCCTGTCCCAAGGGTTTGCTGATAGGGGAGGGGCATCTGCTGAGCCTGAATTTCCTTACAGCGGCAGCTGTATTTCCTTACAGCAGTAGCTGTAAGGAAGTTAAATGCACAGCCACTCTCCATTATTAACAGGGGATTGCTAAAGCCCCGATTTTGAGGAAACTGCTTGACCTACATTTCTGAAAATTTATCCATGGCTATAAGTTGTAAGGACCATCATATGCACAAAGTTTGAAGAAGACCCGTCAGGAAAACAAAATGTTATGACTGTTTAAATGTTAATTGGTTGTGGTCAAAATGCACACGTCCTCATGATTTTGAATCTTCAATATCTCGTCCCCTAGAGAAGTTAAGCCCCCAAACATTATTATTATTTTATTATTATTATTTTGTAGATTTCTATCCCGCCCCATCCTGCAATGCAGCTCGGTAGTCACGCCTCTAATCCGCCTCTTCTTTGGCATTTTCTTGATTAACTGGCCCTTACTCAAACAACCCAGAGCCAAACACCCTTCCTCCCAACTTCCCCGAGACCCCTGCATCACAGACTTGGAGCATGAGATCAATAACTGCTGCTTCTGTAATATGATAATGATTGCTACAGCCAAACCCGAGTTATTAATTATTAAAAAATCGGTTCTGCTGGCTCGCACATGCTCAGTTGAGCAGCTGCTGATGGCAAAACACAGGGGGCGCTGTGTAACTGACATGATACTGACTAGTCCAGTCAGTATCATGTCAGTTACACAGTGCCTTGCTTCCCGGCTCTGCTCCAGGTTGACACGATACTGACTAGGCTAGAAATCTTCCCCTCCCATTTAAAAATAATGGGGCCCAAGTGATCCTGTGCTGACTGCAAAGGGATACAGGAGAGTTGAGAAAGGGGGGTGGGGTGTCTTCTCGAGTGAATACAAATCACAGGAGTAAGTTCGACTCTTTTCACGAACCTGGGGTTAGCAGCGGTTCCCAGTTGCCTGTGTGCCTGTCACTATGGCGGTCCCGGAGGGGGGGGGGGAAATTCCAGATCAGTGTGTAGCCAATGCAGAGGCAGCTGTTGATTGCGGGGAGGGGGCTTAGTCCGATGTGGCTGTGTGAAGCCCTCCTGTGTGGCCGGGAGCGGGGTAAGCATGAGCGTGGGGTGAAAGCAGCGAGTGCAGCTGCTGTAGGCGTGGGTTCGGGTGGGCGAGAGGGAGCGCACGCTAGCTGCTCTGGTCCGCATTCCTTGTTCTGGAGCTCGGGGGTGCGAGGCAGCAGGGCTGTGCCTCCTCACTGGAGCGGGGAGGGGGAAAGAGGAAATAAGCCAGGCTAATAACCCCCCCCATCGCCACTGCTTGTTTTGCGCCAAGTGACTGGGAATGCACCAGGAGGCCGGAGGGATGCATCTCCAGTCACATAGCATGTGTACTCTCTGGTCAGAAACACAGGGGCGCCAGGATGGAGGGAAACGCGGTGCCTTTCTTGCCCGCCTGCCCCGTGCCGCAAATGGCAACGGGGTGAGCAATTCAGTCAGCCAGAGAGAGGGCTGTCCCTCCCTCCCGGCTGCCTCCTGCCTTTGTGCCTGGGCTTTTAAAAGTACACAACTTTTGATTCTGTGCTTTTAAAAGTCTGTAACTTTTGAAAAGTTGCACACTTTTCAGTCAAAAGTACAGAGTCAAAAGTCTGCAACTTTTCAAGCCAAGTGAAATGTCTTCACCTTTACAAAAGTTAAACATTTTTCACTTGATATGAAAACTTGTAAACTTTTGACTCTGTACTTTTAAAGTCACTTTTGACTCCATAGTTTTAAAAGTCTGCAACTTTTGAAAAGTTGCAGACTTTTCACTCCTACGAAAAGTTGCAGACTTTTCATAGAGTCAAAAGTACAGTCAAAAGTCTATAACTTTTCATACCAAGTGAAAAGTCTGCACCTTTTCAAAAGTTGTGTCAAACAGATTTTACTTTTAGGAAGTTCTTCCTAATGTTTAGATGAAAATGATTTCTTGTAATTTGAGCCCATTAGTTCTAGTTCTGCCCTCAAGAGCAACAGAGAACAAGTGTGATCCATCTTCTGTGTGACAACCCTTCAGATATTTGAAGATGGTTATCATGTCTCCCTTTAATCTTCTCTCTGGGCTGGGGACTCACCCGCACGTGTGGTCCCGTGCCACCAGATGTGGGCCCGCTACTGCCCTGGCATCACCCACACAGCCCAGCATGGGCCAAGGCAGGTCCTCACATCTGATCAGCCCCTCCATCCCTGCCTCGGGACAGGTGTCACCATGGCTGTGCACCATGGCTGGTTGCCATGACTGCCCATCATGGCAGGGGCTGGGTGCTGGGATCAGGGCGGGGGCAGGGCAGAACCAGTTGCCCACACATTTGTTGTGTTCCTCCGCCCTACCTGGGGTAGGGGGAGCGGTGGTATGGCTCTCTGGTTGCCCAGGTTGCAGGCATGTTATTCGTATTGCTTGCCGACACAGAGAGTGGCTGCCGCAGTTTTCCACCCTGGACCGGGGAGCTGTCCCACTGCCTGCACGTTTGTTGTTACCCACAATCAACAATGGGGCCAATCCGATGACCTGTGGATCCCACACACACCCTTCCACATGCATGCCCATGCGGGAACCTCTCACGCCTCTGTTGCTGGCACACTGTACTATGTGGAAACTGCTCACATGTGGGTGTGGGTGGAGGATCTGCGGGCCATTGGATTGGCCCCCGTGTCTTGTTGGGCCACAGGCTTTAACTGGGATTGGATTGGGGTGCAAGAATCCCTTTGTTCTGCCCACTTTCTGGTGTGGTCCCACCCCCTTCTGTGTGTTGTGACATCACAATGGCCCATCATACATGACCAGTCAGAAAAGGGAGAGTCTGAACAGTTCCCTGGCACTTTTTAGGTAACCATGGCAAAGTCACAGAACAAGGATCCTGGCCTGAAGGAGAAGTTTAAGATTCTTTTAGGATGTGCGAGGAATGATGGCCCCAGACCCATGACGGTGGGTTCTGGGGCTAGAGTGGCAGCTTCTAGGTACTGGCCACAGCCTTCCCTGCCTGTAACTTGGCCCCAGAACCCTGATGGTGGGTCCTGGGGCTGGAGTGGCTGTTTCTTG
>QEPC01002524.1:229112-242619 GCA_003113815.1 Sphenodon punctatus | reverse complement strand
ATTTATTTATTTATTGTCGTTTTTCTAGCCCTGTTTTATTGATGTATTTTATATTTATATTTTAAGTAATTTTAATTGTTTTTATTACTGTTGTTAGCCGCCCCGAGCTGCATTGCAGGAGGGGGCGGGATATAAATTTGTAAAATAAATAAATAAATAAATAAATAAAATGTAATATTCAAGGTGTTGAATTGGACACCCCAAACTGAAGCACATATCCAGCTTGGAGCTGAGCTGCTCTCGAACTCGCGGCTTAGCTGCCTGCTTGGGGAGCCTGTAGTGAGCCCTCCTCACCTGCAGGGCCTACCGCTGTCTCAGAACTGCAGTCTCCAGTACTGCAGCCAGGCCCAGCCCAGCAGAACCCAGTCAAGGAGAAATGGTGAGTCCTTGGCAGCTTTATTCCTCCCCACACCCCTCTCCAAGCCTGCTAACCTTCCCGTATGGCAGTGACCCCACCCCTCCAAGCCAGTGCCATGCCCCATTCCCACTTAGGGATCCCAATTTTCAGAAGCCATTGACTCCCCTCTGAGCCAGAAGTCATTGCCCCCAAGCCAGAACCATGCCTCATTCCTGCTCCCCAAACCAGCAACCTCCTCCCACTCAAGCCCCATGTTCCATTCCCCACTTTCCCAAGCCAGCCACATGCTTCACTCTTCCTCAAACCAGCAATCCCCCTGAGCCAGACCCAAGCCCTGTTCAACCCTCCCCAAACTAACAGTCCCCCCCACTAGTTGTATTCTCTACCTTCCCCGACCGAAACCAGTGCTCCCCTTTTATAATTGGTACCAGACTTAACAGCAATTTGGACTGCATTTTCTGTTCCTTAGAGGCCTGTCAAACTTGCAGAACCTCACTGCACTTCTGTGCCAAAATAACCAATATACAGAAACCCATATTCACTGCATTTTCCATATTGGCAACAAGAAGGCTCTCTGAGACAAATCTCAGATGTCAGAAATCTAACCCATATGAGTTTGAGATAAGACTAGGGCTGTACATGGGGTCAAGTATTTTTGTATCTGTATTTGTGATTTTAGAACTATATAGTACAAATACTATATAATAGTTGCATATATAGGACGCTTGATCCTGTGATCCTTTTGCAGTTGCAAATCCCACAGTTTTGAGATGTACAAAGAATGCAGAATTGGGCCTGCAGATAGACCCCCGACCATAAATAAATGCAAATACTAAAACCACAAATACAGATACAAATACTTGACCCCATGCACAGCCCTAGTCTTATCTGAAACTCATATGGGTTAGATTTCTGACATCTGAGATTTGTCTCAGAGAGTCTCATGTACCGTGTATTTCAACACAGCTTCCCAGGCTAGCAGTAAATAAGCGTGGGGCCCAGTATGTACCCAAGTTCTCTGCTGACCTGGGTGAAGGCTGCTGCAGTGGTATGGGGAAGGGGGAGGGGGCACTGCTTTCTCCCCTCCCAGCTTGCTGAAATGAAAGCCACAAAGGCCTTTGTTGGTTACCACCAGCACCATCCTGCACAGGTTTATGCCTGTGTACAGCAGCACTCAGCGTCATGAATCCCACTAGTTTCAATGAGATTGCGGCTAGTGTTCAGTGTAACACACCAGGATAGGTTTTTGCAGGCTCGTGCCTTTAGTATTTGATTATCCTTTTGGACACTTCCTTTAAGCAGGGGTACAACAGGTGGGGTGGGGACCTGGTTCCCACACCCTGTGGCCTGACTCCTGGAAGCACAAATTTCGTTCCCTTCTTCCCATAGCCAAGTACTGCTTTCTACCTGAGCAGGGGCCTCATCCAGTGATGACATCTTAAGGAATGGGCACTAGGGGCTCATGCCCTGGGCTCCCAAGTGGAAGGGGGCCTCCTCAAGATCCAGGCTTGTGCATGATCAAGGTCACTTGCTTCTGGTGAGTAAAAATTTTACAGGAAGAAAGTGCTGTCTGGGTAGGAGAGGAGCAGCAGGAGGGGACTTCTCAGGGAAGAGCAAGTCAGGGTCTGGAAGCAAACGCAGGAGTCTATAGCCAGGAGATCAGCCTGAGGAACAGGCACCTTTCCAAGGGGGCAGGCAAGCCTGAGTCTCAACTCAATGTAGGGATCTATAGCCAGGAGATCATTCTGTGGAGTGGGAAGAATAAATAGGAGGCAGGTATGGAGCTGGAAGATGGGCGGGGGAGAAGAAGGGAAGTAAGGGGATACAGGCAATAGCATAAGAGCTGGGACGAGCACACACTGAGCTGCATTAGGGAAACTGAACCTGTCAGGCTGATATAGCCAGCTGGGGGTGCAGGTGGCCAGTGAGGAGACAGACAGCCTGGAGCTCAGCTGGGCTGACTCAGAGTCGGGTACTGTAGCACAGTTGGTGGGACTGCTGAGTCCCGCACTAGTGAGGCGCGGACAAGAGGGCTGTTTGTGTGTAGTTTACAGCAGCAGCACATAGCAGCTTAGTTTGAGCACAGGGTTTCCTTGGATGAGGTGTAGGCCTAAAAATTCTAATACATCGTTTCTACTTTGAGTTCTGATTCAAGTTTTCTTCTTCTTAAGAAAAACAAACCCCACAAGAGTCTAGGGATGGGCGTTACGGACTTGGATTAATCTGTAACTGCTTGTAACGGGCTGCATCATGCCTGACGCAGTTCAGTTTAAAACCTATAAATAAAAGCAATAAATAACTGCACATGCACCAAATGGCCACTGGGCTATTCTGTGCATGCATGGCCTTTTCCAAAATGACGGCAGCAGTGTCACTGCCATTTTGGAAAAGGGCAGCCAGTTGGAACCTGCGCAGTGGCCATTTGCCTGTCCTTTTCCAAAATGGCAGTGACACTTGTCGCCGCACCCCCACAGAGACCATCAGCTGGTTTAAATCAGGCCGCACTCTTTATTCAAATCAATTATCAAGAACGGTGGGTGATTGCACAAGCAATACGGGTCCAGTATGCTAACTACTCAATACTTATTAACTCGGGTACTAACCGGGATGTGCCATCCCGTACCAGCACCCTCAACAACCAGGCTCCCCTTCGACAGCACCATGGCTCTGGCAGAAAAGGGGGAGCTTCCCAACTGTGGGCTTGAGTAAGGAGATGAGTACCCGCTAAGTCAGCAGACAGTGCATGTACTTACTGACCCAACTGCAGTACCCCTCCCTGGGTGCTGCCTGCGCCTGGCACTGGGTGTCACCTCCCCATCTCTTAAGGAGATGACTCATTTTATCCTATTCTAACCTATTTAACCTACAATAGCATACTGGACCCCCGCCACAAAGGGGGAGCCACTCCCGGCATCCCCTGACACCCACTGCCTATCTATTCAACAATTTCTTCAGATGGTGGGCCAAACTTGCCAAATACAATCCATTTCCAACCACAGACAGATGCACTCCATCATCCCGAAAGAGATCAGTGCGTCCATACACGATGCCTGTATGACGTATGGTCGTTCCCCCTAGACTCTCTATCCATTTCCCGATTTCCCTGTTGATGTTCCGCCTTGCTTTATCAACTTTGGTGGGTCTTTTGGCCCTGCCCCATTTAAGTCTGGGTATGAAATTGGTCCAAACTAACTGAACTTTACTAAACAATCTCCTAACCTTCAATAAGTCTTGCTTAATTTTAATTATTAAATTAACTCCCTTCCTTGCTGGAATATCATTTTCCCCTAAGTGGATTTCGATTATGTGTGGTGTTGCCGTTGTTCGTTCCTGAAGTGACCTCAACTTCGGGATCAGCTGATGCCATCGCATACCTCCCTGACCATACCAATTAATGGTCGCCTCATCCCCTAGGCCTGGTTGAAGCCCCCACTCGCTCTCAGCAGCAGCCTTGCTGGCCCATCGCACCAGGCTGTGGCCCACGATTCAAACCACACACTTCTTCGCAACGGGGAACTTAGGTCCTGGGTACAGGGGAAACATTTGTTATTGTTGATAAGGCCTAATATACTTTTTGAAAGCTCTGGACCTCCACCGTCCTATTGCCTTGATAGCTGTGGTTGGCAAACCTGCTGCTGCTGCAGTTGTAGCTGCTCCTATTCTAAATGAAAGGGAGCCGTAAGCTCGTGGGGGTAGTCCTAATCTGGATAGAGCCGCCCTAAGTACTGAATTGAATTGATAACTTGTCAATGGCGGGCCGCTCTCGTGTCTGAATAATGTTCCTGGTAACCTGGGGCGTATGACTAGGTACCTCCTCATTTGCTCCACTGGGCATATGCTTTGTTCCCCACACCTAAACAATTCAGTGTTTGCTCCCCGGCTCCTCTGATCAGTCTTAGATCGTCTCAAACGCAAATAAATTGTTACAGGTGTCCATGTGAGGTCTGTTATCCTAAGGGCCCGGTCAGTTTGATCAGTCCTGGATAATGAGACCACCTCACTTATTCTGAATCCCCCGAAGTATGTTGTTACAAAAGTTGTGTTGAACAACTGAGTCTCAAAGGCATCATGACACACGTCGGGTAAGGTGCCTATGATGCGTATCAATATGGGGGTGGTTATAGGAGCCCTTGGGTTAACTGAGGGTGATGTTGCTCAAGCCCAACTCTCCAGCATATGCCTAATGTAAAAACCTTTATCTGGGAAGGGGTGACCATTCATCCTGTTGACAAAAGTGAGGGCCGCTACTTTCCCTCCAATGGTACCCGACGCTAGACCCCTTTGCCGAAGGGTCATGGCAAACTGAATGACTTCGGTTTCCAATATGGGAAAGCCCGTTCCCCACCCCTTGGTGGTCCTATATTCTTGGAACTCCCGGAACGCCCTACTGTAAGCGGCCCGGGTTCTGGGGGTGAGGGATCCCTTAACGATATTGTGTAGTTCTAATTCCCAAGGCTCCAGGCTCCCGCTGGCAAGGGGTCGGGGAATTCTCTGGCCTCCGGTGCTAGTTCCCGGAATCGCTTGGTCTGAAAGCGAGAGAGGGCATCGGCTATGCAATTATCTACCCCGGGAACATGACGTGCAGTAAACAAAATATTGTTCTTAAGGCATGCCCCAACCAACGTCCGGACAAGAGTCATGACCTGCGGGGAATGGGAGGACAGCGTATTTATGATGTGGACAACTGCTAAGTTGTCACACCAAAACAATACTGTATGATTGGTGAAGTGATTCACCCAAAGCAGGACCGCTACCACTATGGGAAACAATTCTAAGAATGTTAAATCCTTTGTGACCCCTGTCTCCTGCCACTTTGGCGACCATGGTTCAGCGCACCATCTGGTCTTAAAGTAAACCCCGAAACCTGCCCGTCCCGCGGCGTCAGAGTGGACCTGTAGATCACTGCATAGTAAGAGCTTCTGTCTCCAGAAACTAACGCTGTTGTATTCAGTCAAGAATTCGGGGCATGTTGGGAGATCTCCTGAGAGAGAGAGAGAGAGGATTTCTGCTGGGACCCCTTGCCCATCCCGCTGTATTTTGTTGTTCCTGCTTCTCCTGTGGGCTGTGAGACATCCTGAGCCCTGAGACAAAGGCGTGAGAGGCTTCCTGACACTCTTTGGAGCGGCAAGGCTACACCTGTGCCTAAGGGAGGCCCCGCCCCCTGTGAACTTAAAAGGCGGCGCTCCGCCTGCATTCAAGTGGGCGGGTTGGGAGATCTCCTGAGAGAGAGAGAGAGAGGATTTCTTCTGGGACCCCTTGCCCATCCCGCTGTATCTTGTTGTTCCTGCTTCTCCTGTGGGCTGTGAGACATCCTGAGCCCTGAGACAAAGGCGTGAGAGGCTCCCTGACACTCTTTGGAGCGGCGAGGCTACACCTGTGCCTAAGGGAGGCCCCGCCCCCTGTGAACTTAAAAGGCGGCGCTCCGCCTGCGGCTCGCCGTCAGGCACCCGCCGGAGGGCGTCGCGCCTAAGGACTGCGCGCACAAGGGCGCGCCCTTGTGCGCGCAGCCTTAGGCATCGGCGGGGCTAGGGGCCACCAGTTTTGGATTCCTTGCCTTTCATCATGTCTAGGAAGAGAGAGCGATCTGCCCCGGTGGGGCCCAATGTCCTCCCTTCACCCAAGCAGAAAAAGCTTGACTCCTTTTTTCCATCGGCCACCAAAGAGCTGGAGGGATTTACCCTTGAGGCTACTTGCAGTACAATAACACCGGGACTTTGTCCGGATGAAATTTGCCATCCAGGAGACTGTGCCAGTTTGGAGGTCCCTTCTGTGCCTGGTTGCCTCGCTGGGCTTGAAGAGAAAAACTTTCCAAGTATGCCTTCCTTGGTTGATTCTGTTCCGACTAATACCTTGTTGTATAAATTGCTGGGGGATCAATGTTCTTTAATTGTTGACTTGGTTAAGGGATTACATCAGCAGTTGGAAGGTATAGGCGCCTGTCTAGAGGTCCAGGGGAAGAATTTGCAATTGCTGGTGGACCATGTAGCGTCCATTACTAGGGACATTATATCCAGGTGTGAATTTTCACAGGTGGGATGCCAGGACAAAGCAGGGCAGGATAAGGGGACAGGGGGCCCCCACATTAGACATATTTCTTCGGGGAGGGGTGGGGGATTTAACGATGATGTGTCACCCTTATCTTTAGTGCCGAATAGATTTTCTCTTGCGCTGACAGCATACCCTCTACCCAATGGGACCCTTCCTAGATGGCGTACCAAATTAGATATTTGCCATCATTTTTCTGCCATTTTAGCCTCTGATTTTCCTTTTCATCAAATCTGGGCATTCCAGATTCTTCCTTCTAGAGGCTATAGTTATAGGTTGGTGGTTTATTTCCACTCAAGTCAGATGATCCCACATTTATTATCTAGAGCAGACTTGTTTGCTTCTTGGGGAGTCAAACTGGGGGAAGTTTGGAACAACTCAAGTATACACCCCTTATTCCCAAAGGAGGGGACTCGACTTTGTGCTCGCTCAGATAAACCAGTTAAGGGGGTGCCATCAGGTGATAGATCTAATGCAGAAGCCAGCTCTTTGGTAATACCATCTAGTATTCCAATAAAGGACCCTATAAATGTTAGGTTAACTCAGCTGGCTATGCCCCAGGCTCCTACGGCTGAGAATGGTGTGGACTCCCAAGGAGTCCATTTTTCTTTATCTTCTCCCCCAGTTATGGAGGCCATGGATTTGGCTACCTCCATCTTTACTGATTTGGCCAACAGGGGAAATCTGGGGGTGATGGCTTACCCAGAGGATCCAGTGCCACTTAATTGGAAAGTTCCCCTTGTTTCGAATTTGGATACAAGGGTAGAATCGGTGGTAGTGGACCCTGCAAGTAATAGGGAAGGATCTTGTATCAGCAACTTGGATAAAGAAATAGGAAATAATAAAGGGGGTTTATTGTCTGCTTGACCCAATCAACCACGGAAGGCTTTTAAACTCTGCTCTTGGAACGTAGCGGGGTGGGATAGGTGCACGGGATACCCAGAGGCATTGGAGTTTCTTACTTCTTGCCATCTCATTGCTTTACAGGAAACATGGGCAGGGGGGCAGCTTTCCTTGGATTCTTTTGACAGTTATTTTCTGCCAGCGGTGAGGCACTGCAATAGAGGACGACTAATTGGAGGTTTGGCTTGGCTTATTGCCAAATCCATACACTATCAGGTCCTTGATATTATTCTTAAACCCCCCTCTTTGGTGATGTTGGTTATTCTGTTAGGAGGATCCAAATTTATTCTGGCCAACGTTTACATCCCTCCATCAAATTCAAAGTATTATTGTTCCTCGGTGTGGTCCCTTGTGGGGGGTGCCCTCAAAGAAGCTTCAGATATCCATCCCTGGGCCAAGATAATTCTGGTGGGAGATTTTAATTCCCGTATTGGGGCAAATGATGATTTATTTTTTCCAGATGGTGGGTTCTACACAGTCGAGAGTGGGATGGGCTGTAGGAGGTCAAAGGACAAGGGAGTGAACTCATCAGGCTCCCTTTTGGTCAAGTTATTGCTTGAGGTTACCCTGTTAATTTTAAACGGTACAGGGCATGGGGATAGGTATGGGGAGTTCACCTATATAGGAACAGCGGGCTCCAGTGTCGGAGATTATATAGCTGTATCCGCAGACATAGTCCCTTTGATTAAATTTTTTCGGGTAGATTGCTGTCAAGCGAGTGACCATATGCCTTTGTCTTTGGAATTGGCCTGTCCAAGGCCGACTCTTTTCCCTGTTAGGTGTGAGGGCCAGGAACCCACAAGTGCCATTTACCATAGGGCAGTGAGGGCGGACCATATTCCACTAGATGAGGTGTCAGTTATTTATGCCTCCTACCAGGGGAATTGGAACGTGGGGTTTGGTCATTCTGTCCAGGAATCTTTTCTATCTTTGATACAGGACCTTAGTACTCTTATAGCTGCTAAGAGCGGGAGCAGCCTTAGGCGGAGGGTGGGTAACCATCATTCCAAACCATGGTTTGACCAAGAGTGTCGGGCACTTAGAAGACAACTTATTGCGCTTTATAAAGATTATAGGCGAACGAATGCGAAGGTGGCCCCGACCCAATATCTTGCAGTCAAGAAACTGTATAAAATGATCATTAAGCAAAAGAAATGCCTTTATTGGGAGAGTTTTTGGGACAGTCTGGTCTGCGCGGCCGATAGCCAAGACAGCAAGAAATTTTGGGGTTTGATCAATGGGGTGGGATGGGTTAAGGCCGCCCCCCCCCGGGTGGCAGTTGCAGATGCAGATTGGGTTGCCCATTTCCGCTCCCTTTATGCGGCGGCGGTGAGGAGGGGGGACAACTCTGTCTTGAGTCCAGATACAATTGCGGCCCCATTGTGGCCTCCGGTTCTTGCAGATGAAGTGGCAGATATTATTGGTTCATTCAAAAACGGTAAGGCTGCAGGGCCAGATTTGATTCCAATAGAACTGCTTAAGGGGGCTGTGGAATGGTGGGCCCCTAGATTGGCGCAGTTATTCACAGCTATAAATATCACGGGGTGGGTTCCTCCGGTTTGGGCGAGGGCCATAGTGATACCTATCTTTAAAAAGGGGGATCGGGGTAACCCTTCAAATTACAGACCAATTAGCTTATTATGTACAATCGCCAAGGTTTACGCCAAATGGTTGCTTGGGAGGCTAAATTCCTGGACGGAGGAGGGAAAGGTTCTTTGGCCTGAGCAGGCGGGGTTCCAGAGAGGACGTTCTACTCTGGAGCACTGCCTGGTTCTGCATCACCTTATCGAGAAATATCTGCACATAAACGGGAAGCTTTATGCTGCCTTCCTCGATCTTCGCATGGCTTTTGATCTAGTTAATAGAGATCTCCTCTGGGAGAAGCTAGAGGCACTTGGGATTGAGTCAAGACTACTCTTTTTGTTACGCCGCCTACATGGGAACAGCACTTTGGCGGTTAAAGTAAATTTAGAGGGTCGTTTGACGGAGGACATCCCGGTGTCTGCGGGAGTAAGACAGGGATGCGTCCTGGCCCCCGCCCTTTTCAATTTATTTATAAACGATGTGGTGCCTAGGTTGGCTACCCCTGCCCATTTTCCGCCAAAATTAGCGGAACGCTCTGTCAGCTGTCTGCTCTATGCTGACGACATCGTAATACTCTCCCAGACAAAAGTGGGACTGAGGAGGCAGCTTCAGTGTTTTGCCGATTTTTGTAGCCTTAACGAACTGACCATAAATCCGAACAAATCTCAAATAGTGGTTTTTTCAAGATCTAGCAAAATGGGGAAATGGCGTGTAGGTGACCACGACATAGTGCAGGTAAAATCTTATCGCTACCTGGGTCTTCTTTTTCAATCTACGGGACTTTGGCATAACCACATGGAAAGTGCTTTGTCATCAGCACGTGGGTCTATTTTTGCATTGTCAAAATTATTTGGGAGGACAGGGAGGAGAGCTGTGGCCCCAGCAATAAAGGTGGTGAATGCTAAGACCCGGGCGCAGGTGTTATATGGCGCAGAGGTATGGTTTCCACTACTTAACTCGAGAGCCTGCAGGTTGGATAGCCTTCAAGCTCGTTTTTTTCAATCGCTCTTGAAGGTCCCTCATGGCACCCCATTTGCAGCCATTAGGTTAGAGGTGGGTCAGGACAGGTGGTCCACGGTAGCATGGGCCGCGGTGCTAAAATTTTGGGCCAAATTATCTAAATCCCATGATTACGGGCTGATTCAATTTTGGAAAGTGGACCCGTATAAGAGCTTGTGGCAGAACAATGTTGAACTGTTTTTGGCAAAACTAGGGTTCCACCCGGATTTCTGGGTAGGTAGGAACCTGGCTTATACAAGGGAAGAAATCTTGTTAAGATTAAGGGACAGGGACTACCAGGAGGAATGTGCAGCCATTAGGAGCTCGGCGCACATGCGTGATTTCCTCCTATTCCCCCCTCCCCGGCGATCTATGGCTCCCTACCTAGCTGCAGATATCCCATTGAGGGGTAAATTCCTCTTTATGTGCGCCAGGTTCAACGCTCTCCCCACGGCCCTTTGGGAGGGGCGCATTGGGGCATTAGAGTTTTCTGAAAGGCTTTGCCCCTTTGACGCCCTGTCAGTGGAAACATCTCAACATCTCCTTTGGAGTTGTCATTTGTATGACAAGTGCCGTATGACCCATCTGGCTCCTTTCCTCCAGAAATATCCAGGTAGGACTGAGCACCACTTGTTATGTCTGGCTCTGGCCGATGTAGAACCTACTTTAACTAAGGCTGTCGCTTCTTTTTTGGTGGATGCAATCAGGCAACGTGAATGTTTTTTGCAATTTCGAGTTCTTCCCTTTTAAGGGTATTTGTGCTATATATATTTGTATCATGTGGTATTGTTTTAACCAATTACCCTTTTTTTCTGTTGTTGTAAAAATTTGGGTGAAGGACACATTAGTATGGATTGGTGCAGTGGTATGGTGGATTGCACGAGTTATTTGTTGACTCGTTGTCTTTTTTTCCTGTGTGTTATGCATTTTGGCTACGGCTGCAAATAAATAAAATAAAATAAAAAAAAAATAAGTCAAGAATTCAAGCCAGGACTTAAGGTCTTGCTTCATATCTCGTGTCACTCTGATCCTATAATGGGGCTGAAGGTCTCCCCTAAGTTTCACATACAGTCTGGACAAGAATGCTCTGCCAGGTGCAACGACCCGGCATGCAAAATTGAGGCTGCCTACTATGGACTGCAAGGCCAGCACAGAAACCTTGTTGGAGAGGCTGCATTCCTTAATTTTGTTTCTTAATTCCTCCAATTTGATCTCAGGCAGCCTGGATAATTTTAAGTCGGTATCCAGTTCTATCCCTAGATAAGTTAGTGTCGTAGAGGGGCCCTCCGTTTTTTCTGGAGCAAGGGGTATGCCTAATTCATCTGCCATTTCTTGGAACAGCCGCAGTGCGGCTGCACATTCAACTGATCGAGGGGAAGCTATAATCAAGAAATCGTCTAAGTATTTGGTCAAGTCGCCTCCCCCCCACCTTTGCTTGAATATCCATTCCACTAGGGAACTGAATCGTTCAAATGCGGAGCAAGAAATGGAACACCCCATAGGCATTGCCCAGTCATAATAATATTTACCTTCAAAATGAAAACCCAAAAGGTGGAAACTATTAGGGTGGACTGGAAGCAGTCTAAATGCTGACTTGACGTCACATTTTGCTAACAGGGCACCCTTCCCCATAGTCCTTGCCTTCTCGACCACCTGGTCGAAGGATGCATATCTAATGGTAGCAAGTTCTTTCGGTATGGCATCGTTAACCGAGGCGCCGCGAGGATGGAACAAGTGATGGATCAAACGAAATTCACCCTGGGTCTTCTTAGGAACTATTCCCAAGAGGGATATGACCAGGTCATGCATAGGGGGGTTATCGAAGGGGCCTGCTACTCTGCCCTCCTTCACCTCTTTCTCTATTTTTTTCCTAACTAAGTCTTCCCGCCCCACTATTGATTTAAGGTTTCTAATATGTCTTGAAGGTTGTACGGGGCCCGCCAGGATCACGAAGCCTTGTCTAAAACCCTGCAACACATAATCTACCTCATCCCTGTTCGGGTGTGCTCGCAGGGCTATCTCCAAGGCTTCAACCCGTATTGGTGTCGGCCCCCTTTTGTGAGCAGGACCCCCCTGTGATCCCTGGTTACCTTTCCCATTTCTGCCTCTGGGGCCATAACAGCCCCCGCCGCCTCTTTGCCGGGGCCAGAAGCATGTGCTCTCAGGGTGGCCCCCCCTGCAGCTGGAGCATACGTGTTGAAACCTACATTGCTGACGATTACACCGGCCTGCTATGTTATACTCCCAGCATGGGCCTGAGCCGGCTTGTCCTCTCTTGCGGCTCTCTCCCCGGTATGGTTCATTAGCTGGGGCTACTCCACCGCGAACTAGGGGGTGCCCGCTATCCGACCTGGGTGCCTTAGTGGCATCAACCATGCTTTCCAACCATATATCGGGGGCATGGCTATCCCAACGCAGGCCTGGTGTGTTCGCTGCACTATGACGAAACGCTTCATCATAGTGCAGCCAAGCCCCAGGGGGACCTGTACCCTGCGCTCTGCGGACGATGTCCGCGTATTTATGGAGTTCTAGACCCCGACCCGGGTCAGCCTGTATCACTACCCCCATATATATTGCGAACGTGGAGGTCCAGTTCACCCAATTCTGATTGGCTTTGAGGCGCCGGAATTTTTCGTTATCCTTTTCGCCGTCCGGTTCAGAATGATCCACGATGGGATCACTAAACAGGAGTGCATATAGATCCACATATTCTCTGCGCCATATCTTTTCTTTGGTCGCTAAGGTTAGGTGGCTCCCAAAAGGGGCGGCGACAGCTGCAATAACCCCGCCCGGCGGACGGATGATCGGTGCTATCCCCACCCCGCTCCCTGGTCCCACCGGGTTGAGCTCTGGCGCGGGGAGGGGAGGAGGTGGTTTATTAGTTACAGTCCCAGCGGGTACCCCCCTTGGGGATGGCAGAATCCCCCCAACTTCCCCAACAGGCGGTTGGGTCGGGAAAACCCATTCCCATTCCCCATTTATCTGCAGGAGCCGGGGACCTGCTGGCTCTGGTGCCCATGCCACAGGCGGGGAGAGAGCCAGTACCGGTGTACTACTCTCTTGTTCCTGCCTGTGGCTATTAAGGGCTGGCTGTACCCATTCAGTGGCCGTTGTATCTGCTGTTTTCTCCCCCATAAGGGGCAATCGTACCTCCCCCATAGAGGCTAGTACCTGTCCCCCCTGTGTATTGGCCTCACATTGTGCCACTTCCAGCTGCTGTCCAGTCCCCTCTGGTGACCCTGCATTGTTCCCTTCCTCCGGCCTGGGTGGGGGCATGCGCAGTGTTTCTTCCAGGGCGATGATCCTCTGCCACATGGCGAAGTCATCACTCGTCCCCTCCTGCGCCACTCTGTCGACTCGCCTCCGTGTCACTGGGGGTTCATAACCATGTGAAACTGCTGTTCTATCGGTCTCCTCCTGCAAGGGCGAACGGGCCAGGGGTCCCACTGGGGCACCCAAAGCTGCCGTGGCTAACCTGCCCTCCCCCAGCGTGCGATAATAGGCTAGCCCAGGAACCCCCATTTGGTCCCATTGGGCCCCCAGGTCTCCGGGCGCCCCAGTCAGGCCCCTCTGGCTGGGAGTATGTTGGGTCTGTACAGCCCCGTTGTCTCCCCTGTA
>QEPC01002524.1:218472-228625 GCA_003113815.1 Sphenodon punctatus | reverse complement strand
CAAATTATACCTATCTTGAATCTCATTCCAAAATAGTGCATATTAAATTCATGAGTATAGCCAATTATTGATTCCGAATCAGCCTATTTAGCCTATTCTGCACTGTTGAAGGGGCGAAACGTGCGACCCTTGAAGTAGGCTGGTCGCCAAAATTCCCCTTCGGCTCCGTAATGGCAACCGGTAATTACCACAGTGCTAGAGGTGAGGGTGGGTGGGGCTGCTTTCGCTGCATCCCAGCTAAAACTGCCGCTCCACGCGGCCAGAACGGCTCTACCCTTTCTACAGAGGGTGGAGTCCGTTCAATTCACAAGCGCGGCACTTCTGTGCATGCGGTCACTCCATTGCTAAGCAACCAGCCTCTGCGGTGAGGAACACGCTCCCGCGCGCCACCCGAAGCCTCCTCAGCTTCCGGTCTCCCTCCCCTCTCAGGATGGGGCCAGACAATTACCATTGCGGCGGTGAAGGGGACTTCCGCTGCCATTTTGGGAAAGGCCATGCATGTGCAGAACAGTCCGACAGCCATTTGTGCCTGCACAATGGTTTTTTAATTAAATTTTAAAAAATATTTTAAAAATTGATTTAAATATGGATCTGTAATAATAATTAAATCCAGAATTAAAGATCCAGATCCGTAATCTAGATCCAGATCTGGAACTCCCTCTAGATGCCCACCCCTACAAGATTCAGAGGAGGGTTTGGTAACAAGCTGTGTGGGGGGTGAAGCTTAGCATTAGGAAGGTCTTTATTTTGCAATAAAAAGGTATAAAAATAGATGGCAGAGTGTATTAAGGCAGAAGTAGTATCAGCTTCTCCACAGTGTTGCAATTTAAACTTTATTTGCCTTAACTTCGGGAAACCTGGTTTTGTTTCCTTATTCTGCCACAGAGTCACTCTATGAATCTGGGCTTCTCTGTGCCTAAGCTTCCCATCCACAAAATGGTGAAAATAGCACTGAAATTGCCTCACTGAGCTTTGGAGAGGAAAAATGCAGTATTGTTAGATGTTCTTCACAGAAAATAGAAATCATGATTGTTTAAGTGCCTTTGTGAGGCTGCAGAACAATCTTGTTAAGCATTAAAATCTGTGGCTATAACTGGAATGTAACTGATGTTCCTGCCCAGCTTCAAGTCCATAGTAAATCCTATATGTGGGGGTTTAACAATGCCAGAAAAGACAGAAGCATCTCATAATTTTAACTTGCATTGAAGAAAACCTACATTTAAAATTAAATGTAAAACTTCATTTAAAATTTAAATCCCTGTATTCTAGGGATTTCTCTGATTCCCTTTGCATACAAACATAAGTAGTGCCATACTGGATCAGACCAATGGTCCATCAATGCCAGCATCCTGTCTCCGACAGTGGCCAATCTCTTTCTCTTGGGAGAAGTACCCGACAGGCCACAATGGGCAATTCATTCCCTGTTCTTCCAGCCCACAACAGTAGAGGCTTTGTCCCCAAAACCTACTTGACTAATAGTCATCAATGGACCTATTGTCCCCCCACCCTGAAAGAAGACACGTGACACCATTGTGGATTAAGAAAGGCCGCACCAAACTTTATTAGCCTTGTGGTGGGGAGGGGGCAATACCCCTCCAGGTCCTGCCAACCTAACTATAACTATATAACTTGGGTAGAGTAAACTTAAGGCGGTCTGATGTCCCTCAGTACCGCAACAATGTTAACTATAGCTGCTGCAATGTCACCCTGTCGGGCCGCCCCCGGCTGGATCAGGAGGCCATTCCTACTGTGACCTGAGGAAGGAATTGAGGGGAGCCGTCGCGGACCCTGGACCGCCCCTGTCCTAGGGCCCTTCAACCGGCCCCCACCCCTTACCTGGGTCCACCGCGATGCTGGCCGGTCAAGCTCTAGCATTCGGGTGTACCCCATCTCTTGAGATGACCTGGCAGCAGACTATCCCTACCCCTAACTGTCTAACTCGCAGGACCCCTGCCACTAGAGATTGCCAGCATTGCTTGGCTAAACTCGCCCCCCACCGCCCGACTCTCCCAGCATAAGGCTCAATTTTTGCTGAATTGCTATAAGGTACAGCTCCAAACCTTCATCAGACAAATGCACCCCATCTGGCCGATAAAACTCAGGCCAAGAATATTTAATCCCAGGGTGCCTGATCGTATCACTCCCCAAATCGGACATTAACCTCTCCACTTCCTTGTTTATCTTCTTCCTTGCCTTATCCACCTTACTTGGGCGCATGGCATCCTTCCACCTAATTCTTTCCAGCATCTCAGAACACACAATTTTTGTCCTGGGGAGAAGACGGCGTGCCTCCCAGAAGTCTCTCTTTATACAGGTGGCCAGGTGCAAACCTGTTTCCACAGGAATGTTGTTCTCCCCAAGATGTACCACCAACACATCTGGATGCGTCTCTCTTGCAAGTGCGTGAACCACCGGCAGGAATTGAGCCCATCTCATTCCGCTTCTTCCCTTCCACACCACTTCCGCGAGATGTCCCAGGCCCAGCTGGGTTCCCCAGTACGAGCGTCCGGCTCGCTTTCCAGCCCAGTAGACCATACTGTGGCCGACAATCACGACTCTCCGCCGTCGTGAAGGCAGTTCCCTTCCTACAAAAGACAAACTCTGATTACCAAAAGTCGCTCACCTCCCTCCTCCTGCCACCCGGAGGCTAACTGCTCATTCCAGCTTCACTTTCCGCACATAAGCACGGAATGCTCTCGACTTCCATCGGCCGATGGACTTAACTTGCTCTTCGGAAAGACCTGCCGCTGCGGCGCTGCTCGCCGCACCTATTCTGAATGAGTGGGAACTAAATGCTTGGGGAGGGAGGTTTCCCTTTCCCAGGGCTCTCCTTAACACTGCTGAGAATTGGAATCTCGTCACCCAGGTCCCATTCTTATGTACGTACAGCTGACCTGGCCCAATAGGGCGAAGCTGCAAATAGTCTTCCAGCGCCACCACTGGGCACAACTGACGATCGGCCAATCTTCCTAATTTAATTACCTGCCCCCTTCCATACCTATCCGTCTTGGATCCCCTCAGCAGAACCTCCAGTCCCTGCACACCCACCTGAACGTCCTCTATGCCGATTACGACTCCCCCTTGGTTCCTTGACGTATCGGCCGTAATTTCGCTTACCCGGAACGCTCCGAAAAATGCCATCTTAAACAAGCTCTTAAATGTTACACTCTCGAAGGCCGAGAAACAAACCTCGGGTAGCTGATTACATATTTGCTGCAGTATCTTAGGGGTTATGGGCTGCCTACTATCAGGTCCTTGTGGGGATTCCCTTTGCCACCCTTCCAGCATTTTCCTAACCAAAAAACCCTCACTAGGGGATGTGAAACCTGCCAGCTTATTATAAAAGGCTAAACCTGCCAATTTACCTGAAATTGTCCGAGGTGCTAGCCCCCGTTTTCTCAAGCTAATCGCGAATTGTATTGACTGGGCCTCCGTAATAGGAAATTGGGTCATCCAGCCTTTTTCCTCCCGGTACCTTTGAAATTCGCTCAGAGCTTGAGAGTATGCTGCTCTGGTGCGGGGTGCCAAAGACCCCTGCACAGCTTGGAACATTTCTAGCGTCCATTGTTCCAAATCCGTGGCGGAAGTTCCTCCGGATCCTGCCTGGCCTCCGGCGCCAACTGTCTGAAACGCTCCATCTGCTGGCGAGAGAGTGCGTCGGCAATCCCGTTGCTAATACCCGGGACATGCCTAGCCGTAAACAAGATGTTACTGCCAAGGCACTGCCGCACGAACTCTCTCACCAGCCCCATTACCCTAATGGAGCGGGACGACATCGAGTTCAACACGTGGACCACAGCTAGGTTGTCGCACCAAAACAGAATTGTTTTGTTTGCGAATTCCCTCTCCCAAATGTAAACTGCCACCACTATCGGGAACAGTTCCAGGAAGGTGAGGTCCCTAGTCACTCCTTCCCCGCCCCACTGTTCTGGCCATGGGGCTGCGCACCATCTGCCAGCCCAGTACAGCCCGAAACCCAAGGATCCGGCTGAGTCGGATTGCACCTGCAGGCCTGCTTCTAATAACCACTTCTGCCTCCATATACTAATTCCATTAAACGTTTGGAGGAAGTGGCGCCAAGTTCGAAGATCTTCCTTCATTTCTGCTGTTATCCGTATGTGGCAGTGGCCCCCCAAATTGTTCCCCGCCTTCGCATACAGTCGCGACAAAAATGCACGCCCCGGAGCAACCACCCTGCATGCGAAGTTGAGGCTGCCCAATAACGACTGTAGTTGCCTGACCGTCACTTTCGATCTTTCCAAAATGCAGTCTATGTCCCCAACCAGGGCTGTCAACTTATCCAATGGCAGGCGTGACACCTGTTCATTGGTATCCAGCTCTATACCTAAGAAGGTCAATACTGATGCTGGGCCCACCGTTTTCTCCGGAGCCAATGGTACGCCCAACTCAGCGGCCAGGCTTTGAAAGCTCTCTAGTGCCCTTTCACATTCTCCTGTTTCAGGTGCACCCAAAAACATAAAATCATCGATATAATGAATAATATATCGAGACCGAGTCCTGTGACGTACCAACCATTCCAGTAAGGAGCTAAATCGCTCAAAGGCCGAACAAGATATCGAGCACCCCATGGGCATCGCCTTGTCGAAATAAAACTGGCCTCTAAACTGGAAACCAAGGAGTTTAAAACTCCTGGGGTGAACCGGCAGGAGTCGAAATGCTGATTTTATATCACATTTCGCTAGGAGTGCTCCCCTTCCACACTCCCATGCCATCTCGATTGCCATGTCCAGTGAAGCATATCGCACCAAGCAGAGCTCAGGCGGGATTGCGTCATTCACCGAGTATCCCCGTGGGTGGGACAGATGGTGAATGAGGCGGAACTCTCCCTGTTGTTTCTTGGGTACAATGCCCAGAGGGGATATGTGAAGATCGGGAAAAGGGCGCGATGCAAAAGGGCCGGCTATGCGGCCCTCTGCCCGCTCCTTGCGAAGTTTGGCGGCTACCAAATCCTCTTTTCCTTTTATCGATTGAAGGTTCCGCACCCATGCCCTCACCCGTTTAAATTCTGAGGGAATCACAAAACCGTCTCGGAATCCTGAGACCACATATTCCACCTCCCTCGCCAACGGGCAGCCCCTCAATGCCTGTGCCAGGACTTCATGCTTGACTGGGGTTGGGGCCCTTGGCTCCTCCTTGCTTATTTTGTTGTCGGCCAGGCTTATTTTGTTGTCGGCCTCGCGGTAATGAATGGGGCCGGCTACACTGGGTCACTGAGTGTCCCCCCACCACATTGGGAACAGGCGTGCCGAAACCGGCACGGGGAGCGGGCGCAACCCCCGGACTCATTGAAATCCCAACAAATCCCCCCTTTTTGGTTACCTCGGCGCCCTCCCGTCCGAAAGGGTGTATTCATCGGGGCCACCCCTCCCCTCACTAGGGTATGACCACTATCTGTTCTGTGGGCCCCTGCTGTGTTGGACATACATACCAACCACAGGTCCTGTGCGTACACATCCCACCGCAAACCCGGGGTTATAGCCGCCCTCTTTCGAAACCCTTCGTCATAGCAAAGCCATGCTCCCGGGTTACCGGAGTCATAGGCTCTGCGAATTATGTCCTGATATTTGATGAGTTCGGCCGCCCGGTCAGGCGTTGCCTGGACCATCACTCCCAACAAAACAGAAAAGGACGCTGACCAGTTCGCCCAATTCCTATCTACCTTGGGGTGCTTGAAACGCTCCTTGTCTTTTTCCTTTTCTGGAGCGCTGGGATCGAGCACTGGCTCGGTGTATAGCAGCGAGAACACGTCTACGTATTCTCCCCTCCAAATTTTATCATGGGTATGCTGGGCCAGGTGTGCCCCGATCGGTTCCCCTAGGGGCGCTCATGCCCCCGGCTCTGCTTGGGCCACCACTGTTTGTGCAGCGCTGGTGTGCCCCCCTACACAACCCTTGTTGGCCAGCCCTACTCCCCCTTTGCTTAGACTAGTTCCGCCCTCAATCCCTGGCGCTCCTCTGGAGGCCGCTTGGGCCCCGGTGGGTTCAGACTCAGGCCATGGTGCCCATGCTCCCGTCCAACCCATCCGTCTTGAAGTCGCTGTGTTTGCCTGCGCTGTTCGGTCACCTTCAGCACCCCCTTTCCCCCCGCAATCACAGGGGTTGCACTGCCAACACCTACCTGGGTTTCCCCGGCTGGTGCTGGCTCCTACATTCTCCCCAAGTACCGATGCCGACCTCGCCTGTGATGCCTGTCCCCTTTCTTCCGCAATCACTGGCGCCTGCTCCTCAGCCCTGTCTCGCCCGTGTTGTTCCTGTGTCGTCCCTGCTGGCTGACGTTCACTTTTCATCTCCGCCACCTTCCCTTCCAAAGCGGCGACTCGGCCCATGAATTTGTTGAGGGTGCGCAGGACGACCTCCAATTGATCCTCCCGCACTTGGTGGCTTGGCGGTTCTTCGTCCCGGTCCCTATTGGGTGACAACTCCCGCCTTCCCCAACGCCGAGGCGGGGAGGAAGGCCTTGGTGGGCTCCGCCCGCCTTGATCCACCGAAACCTCTAGCCCCCTATCTACGCCTGCTCCCATACCCTTTGGAGCGTGGCCCCCTTGCGGACTCATCATCTCACCCCTGTAACGGGCAGGCGGTTGCACCCTACGTGTGCTGGTCCTGGCCCCTGAACTCGGGCTCTCCGTCATTTCGGTGCCAGGGTCCTCCTGACTCCTGACCCTGGTCTCGCGATCCCCTTCTACCTCTCTAATCGCTTCCCTCTGACTTCCCTCAGCTTGGGCCACCGGGCCCAATCCCATGGCTTCCCCAGGGCTTGAGGTGCCCCTCTCACGCGGTGCCCCTTCAGCTCGAGCCTCTTCCTGGCTGCCTCCTCCAGGCTGTGAAGCCATGGCATTGAGGACGCCTTCGCAGCCTGCCATCCGCGCCTGGAGGGATTTGAGGACCTCCTCCACCTTTTTGGCCAAGGCCTTTTTTGCCGGGCCCTTCCCTTTCTTTCCGCCACCCCCCTTCATTTCTAAGTCCTTTGTTCCTCCCTCTGGGCACACGCGCCTTAAAGGGGGGAATCCTTTTCACCAGTAACCCTTGGACTCTCTTTTGAGCGCCCCTGCAGTATGGGGTCCCACCCCTCACAAGGGTTCCTTACCCTTATTTCTGTTACCACAGATTGGGGGGGGGGTCACCCTGTGCCCTCCCGTACCGAGGGTCCCAATCCCTTACAAGGGTTTCCTTACCCTTCTTATTACCTCAGGTGGGAGGGGGGAATCTCCCCGTACCCTCGAACACTGAGGGTCCCGCCCTTTCACAAGGGCTTCCTTACCCTTCTTGTTATCCCTAAGATGGGAGGGGGGTCTCCCTATGCCCCCACGTACCGAAGGGGGCGAGAAGCTCACAGCCAACCTCCCCTCCTTCTAGACCCGTCGCTCTGCGGCACCCGATACCCACGCCGCCGAAACCTTCACTTATTTTCAATGCGCCTGAGGCTCCTGCTCAGGCCGCACCAGCCACTCGCCCCCAGCACGCTGTCTCCTCGTCAGTGCCTGGGTGCGAATGCAGCAAGCGCCCGAGGCACAAGATGGCGGCTGCAAGCTCGCGCTCCCGCGAGAGTCTGCTTCGCGCCGCTTTTGCCCTGCCGTGCGCCCATCCCCCCCACGTGCATTCGTCCCGCCTATGCGGGTGGGGGGGGACAACAACCGCTGCCCCCGAGCTGCTCCCTTTCAGAGAGGGCCGGGTAGGCGATGGGCATCCTCCAAGAACTTATCCAGTCCCTTTTAAAAACTAGCTAAACTACTGGCCTTGACCACTTCTTCTGGCAATACGTTCCACAAGTTAATTGAGCGCTGAGTGAAAATAATAGTTTCTCTCTTTTTTTTTTAATCTGCTGCCAGTTAATGGACATGGAGTGTCCCCTTGTTCTAGTACTGTTAGAGAGAGTAAATAACCATTCCCTATTTATGGGTTCTTCCCCACTTATGATTTTATAAACTTCTATCCTATCCCCTCTCTGTCTCTTCTCTAAGCTGAAAAGCTCCAACCTTTCAAGCGTCTCTTCATACGGGAGCCATTCCATACCCTTGATCATTTTTGTTGCCCTTCTCTATACTTTTTCTAGTTCAACTATGTTTTTTTTTAGATGGGTTGACCAGAACTGCCCACGATACTCCAGGTGCCATCGTACCATAGATCTATATAGAGGCATTATGATATTTTCAGTTTTATTCTCTATCCCATTCCAAATTATTCCTAACATTCTGTTTACTTTTTTGACTGCCACCGCACACTGAGCTGAGGATTTCAATGTATTGTCCACAATGACTTCAAGATCCTTTTCCTGAGTGGTAACTCCTAATTTAGAAGTCAGCATTGTGTACATATAGTTTGGGTTATTTTTTCCTATGTGCATCACTTTGCATTTGTCCACATTAAATTTCATCTGCCATTTGGATACCGAGTCACTGTCTCACAAGATCCTCCTGCAATTCTTCACAGTACAGTTGGGTTTTAAGTACTTTGAATAACTTTGTGTCATCTGCAAATTGGATCACCTCACTCTTTACTCCCTTCTCCAGATATATTAAACAACACCGGTCCCAGTACAGATCTCTGGGGGCCGGGGCACTCCACTAGTTACTTCTCTCCACTGTATAAACTGACCATTTAGTCCTAATCTTTGCTTCTTATCTTTTAACCAGTTGCTATGATAGGACACTGCCTCTTATCCTATGACTCCTTAATTTCCTCAAGATTCTGTCATGAGGGACCTTATGAAATGCCTTCTGAAAGTCCAGATATCGACTAGGGATGTCAACCCAATATGATTTTGGGGCGTGGATTGCTTACAGTAGGTCCCGCCCCCAGATTTAATTATGGGTACGGACCTGTAATTAAATTCAACTCCTCCCCCCCAAACCAACCCAATTTACCCCCACCCCCTGGGGCACTGGTATGGTACTTACCAGCCTCGGAGGGCTTGATTGAAGGTCTGGCGTACTTGATTGAAAGTCTGTGAGGGGCCGCCTCCTAGGTGGAGGAGCCCCCCTGCACACTTCTTTACCATGGAGTGCTGTGGAGGTCCCTGCTCCACAACGCACATCTGCAAAATGGCCACTGGGGCTGTTTGCACATACGCACCCCTTTTCCAGTATGGCAAAATTGTCGCTGTGCTGGGATTTCCTGGTTGCTGGACCTGGGCGAGTCTCTCCATCCCTCCCCTTCCCCCACCCCACCCCCCGGGGATTCCCTTTCCCCTTCTTCCCTCTGAACTGGCCTGGGTGGTGGGTGCCGAGGGTTGCCTCTCAGCCCAGCATGAGGCTGGGGAGAGGGATGCTGGCCTGGCTGAGATCACTGCATACAAATCTCTGATTGGTTTGCATGTGGTGATGTCACACATGGATCACTGCTTGCAAGCCAATCAGAGGCTTGCATGCAATGATTGTTGGGTGACATCACCACAAACAAGAGAGAGATAATTTTATTACGGGACTAGCTTCCACCATGGCCACAAAAATCACATAAAACGAATACAAAAGACACAACGAGGAATAACAACAATGCAATACAGTGCAAAAAGCAAAAGCAAAATATTTCCTCTACTCCAATTTAATATTTTCAGGCAGCGGTAGCTGCCTGAAACTTAAATGTGCCGCCACTGTTCATTATAAACAGGGGACTGCTGAAGCCCTGATTTTGAGGAAACTGCTTGACCTACATTTCTGAAAATTGAGCCATGGCTGTAAGTTGTGAGGACTATCATATCCACAAAGTTTGAAAAAGATCCATTAGGAAAATAAAATGTTATAACTGCTTAAACGTTAATTGGTTATGGTCAAAATGCACACCATCCTCATGTATTTGAATCATCAATATCTCTCGTCCCCCTGAATGAGTTGAGCCCCCAAACTTCACAGGCTTCGAGAATGAGATCAATAACAAGTGCTTCTGAAATATGATACTGATTGATGCAGCCAAAACCGAGTTATTAGTGATAAAAAAATCAGTTCTGCAGGTTCGCGCATGTGCACTTGAGCTCCTCTCTCCTCTTGGAGAGCCGGGGAAGTGGCTGCATCTGTCCCCCTATGAGCTCTGTAATCAGCGATGCGCTGAAGAGCGGAACTCTGTAAACGCTGACTGTTGCAGTCTCCCCCTGGCTTGTGCACTGTGCTGGAAGGCAAGCATACCTGCCCCCCCTCGCT
>QEPC01002524.1:187328-200150 GCA_003113815.1 Sphenodon punctatus | reverse complement strand
AGGAGGTTGCAGTAATCGAGGCGAGAGATAACCATGGCATGAACAAGGGTTTTGGCCGAGGAGGTAGAGAGAAAGGGGCGGATCTGAGCAATGTTATGGAGGGCGAATCGGCAGGATTTGGCAACAGAGTCAATGTAAGGTTTAAAAGAGAGGTGCATGTCAAAGATGAAGCCCAAGCTGCGGGCTTGGAGAACAGGATGGATGGTGACTCCATCGATGCAGACAGGCAGGTTAGAGGGAGAGGAAGAGGAGGGAGGAAAAATTAGGAGTTCAGTCTTGGCCATGTTGAGCTTGAGTTGACATCGGGACATCCAGACGGAGATATCAGAGAGGCAGTTGATGAGGCATGAGTGGACAGAAGAGGAGAGAGAGGGGGTAGAAAGATAGAGTTGGGTGTCATCAGCGTAGAGATGCTTCTGTTAATGCAGCCTAAAATTGCATTTGCCTTTTTTACAGCCAGATCATATTGCTGACTCATGTTCGGTTTGTGACCAACCACAAACCTTATATTCTTTTCACATGTGCTGCTGCCAAGCCAGATAGGGGATATCTTGTACATGTGAATTGGTTTTTCTTCCGTAAATGCAGAACTTAAATTTATCTAATTGAATTTCATTTTGTTAATTTTAGCCCACATTTCCAACTATCAAGATTTTTTTCCCAAGGTGTTAACTACTCCTCCCAGTTTAGTGTCCTCTGCGAACTTGATAAGTACTTCACCCATTCTTTCACCCAAGTTGTAAACAAAACTGTTGAATAGCACGGGACCGAGGACAGAACCCTGCAGGAACCCACTCAAGGCTCTCTTCAACTTGACGATGAGCCATTAGTGTTCACTCCTTAAGCTTGATTCTTGAACCACCTCTGCCTCTACCTTGTTGTAGTATCTTCCAGCCCACACTTTGCAAGTGTATTCATGATGATTTCATGTGAAACTCTGTCTGCTTGCCCACATACTGATTTTAACATGAGAATCTATCTTGTGTTAAATTATCAGTAACATGAGTTTGCAGGTGGGCTGCATGTGGACGTTACTTGTTTCTTGGGCATGGATCCATTATGGACAATAATGGATCTGTGCTCAATGTTACCTATTGGGCTGGGGGCGTCTGGGGGGGATTGCCTTCCCTCTGCTCCCCTGCCCGGCAACTCATCTGGTGGTGGCAGCAGCAGCAGCTTCTCCGACCAGCTCTCCTGCTGGTTCCTTCTGGCCATTTCCTGGCCCACCGCACAGGGTCTCCAGGGATGCACAGCAGGATCATCCAGCTGCTCCACCCTGCGAGGTCCCATGAAGTGGGCTGGGAAGTGGTCAGAAGACGTTGGCAGGGCAGCTGGTCAGAGAAGTCATTACTGCAGCCGAATGAGTCCCTCAAAACTCCCTCCTCCCTAGCTGCTCTTTGCCCTCTTCCCACCGGTTGGGTTGGACTGGGTGAGGTGTGTGTGTGTGTGTGTGTGTGTGTGTGTGTGTGTGTGTGTGTGTGTAATTACCCCCCTCCCTTGCCAGTGCTCCCCCCCCCTCCCCACAGGCTGGGCAGGGTGTGTGTGCCTCCTCCCCACCCTCCCTTGCCCATGGCCCCTCCCCCTTCTTCCTTCCCCCCCAAACTAAAGTCAATTTAACTAACGTTAATTTTGAATGTACATGTTCAAATTTAACGTTAGTTTTTACCCACGTGGGTGACAGGGTTGGATTTTCAGCCCTGTCATCTGTGAAGAAACTAACATTAGTTTCCCTGCTGAATAAGGAACACTGCTTGTCCACGTTACACAAACTAACATTAGATTGGAATTAATGTTAGTTTGTGTAATGTGGGCAAGCAGTCTCTGTCAAATGCTTTGCTGAAATCAAGATATATTATGTCCACTATAGGATCGCTGGACAGCAGGGTAAAGATGTCAATATACTCCCCTCTCCATATACGTTCCCTCATGGTTGGAAGGAGGTGGTCTCCAATTGGAGCAGAGACGTCAGTGTAACCACCACCCAGGGGGAATGCTTACGTGGGAAGTGCAGCCGGCGGGGCCCAGACTTGCAGAGCCTGCCCCCCTAGCGCGGCGGCTCCACCCTGCTGCCCTCCCCATGGCACCGCCTGCAGAGGGGGGGTTCGTACTCCCCACACCCATAGCAGGTGGCATGGTAACTGTAACCCATGCCCCGTTCCACCATAGCAGCTGTGTTTTGGGTCCCCCGCCTTGAGTGGGAAGTGCATTACCCGGGCCCATCTGCACTGCCGCCCCTGAGGCGACCCCTGGAAACACAGCTGCTGAGTCCCAAACACCCGCCCCCTGTCCTGGGGCCGCTGCCTCACCTGGGTTGCGTTGCCCCGCTGTGTGAGGGGGATCCTGTTGTGCCGTCTCTTGGCCGGCCTGCTGCTGAACCAGAGCCTGGATGGCCCACTCAATGGCCTCAACCCTTGGATGAACGCTGTCCTCTTCGTCCCTTCCTCGAGGTCCCCCGTGGTCATCACCGCCCCTGGGTTGCGCTCGCCCTTCCCTGGAAGATAGAAACCCGGGCCCCTCTGCCCCCGCCCGGGAAGGGGGCGCACCAACTGCCGCTATACCCCCTTCGAATCCCCAAGGCGCCGAGGGCCGAGAGGCTGTACCGCCACGAGGGTACGCATGTCCCGGCCATGGTGGTGCTGCGGCTGGCCCCAAACCTCCTTTGTGTTGCCACAGAGGGGGGGGCAAAACTGGGGGGGTGGACAGGGCCTGAGGGCCACGCCAGCGCGGGGGTGGTTAGCTGCCCATGGGGAGTTAGACCAGTAGCCCACCTGGACTGACTGGTTTCTTCAAGGTAATGAGCGGGGAGTACAATACTCCTACCCCCCTCGTCCTGGAGCTGGCCTCCTCAAGGCTTTGGCCCTCACCCTGGGAATCCACGTTCCCTCGTGCCACCGACAAATCCAATGGCAAAGTGACAGGGGCCGCAGCCTGACCCATGGCCCCCGCCGGTCCCACGGCTGCCAGGGCACGCAGCAGGTCTTCACAGCCTGCGAGCCTCTCTCCCAGGGTGGGCTCCACCCCACCCTCCACTGCCCCCCTCAACAAACCTGGGTGCACACTGCCCACAGCTGCTGGCTCTCCCCCCGGCGGGACCCGTTTTGGCCTGACCTCTCCAGCGACCTCTCCTGTCCCAGGCGCCACAGTCGGCGCCTGGCTTTTCCTAGCCTTCGGCTGCTGCTCCTTTGCAGCAGCCTTTCTCTTCACCTTTCCCATTTGCCTGGAGCCTACTCAGGCTCCGTTCGCTCTGCGTTTTGTTTGTTTTTTTGCTGTGGGGAGGAAGTGAGTTCTGCTTCCTTTCCAAGCTCCAGCCAGCAAGTGAAGCTGGAGTCGATCGTGCTGCAAGGTCCTCCCCGCCCCATATTTTCATCACGTGGCCCTTTATGACCTATCACCACAGCCGGGGCTCCATAGCAACCCCGGCGGGGTTCTTCTAGTTTTCCTGAGCTCTGCACCCGGCCGCTTCTCTCACCTAGGGCTTGCATCCCCGGTCCCATCTCAACTGCAGCCTGTGTCCCGCCTCCTCACTTGCTGTGGGCACAGCAAGGAGCCTACCACACCCCAGCCCTCACGAGGGGGCAGGAGGAGACATCTATGGATTTGGATCTGGCCACCATCGTCCATGCCTCTGTAACCTCGAGGCTAGACTACTGCAATATGTTCTACATGAGGTTGCCCTTGATGACTGTTCATAAGCTGCAGTTTGGTACAGAACACAGTGGCCCATCTTCTATCAGGGGCAGGTTGCCGTGAGCACATTTCACTGGTGCTCCAGGGTCTGCACTGGCTGCCAATAGCTTTCCGGGCACAATTCAAGGTGATGATATTGACCTATAAAGCGCTAAATGGCTTGGGCCCCAGTTATCTAAAAGACCACCTCCTCCCTCATGTCGCATTAGAGCCACAGAGGTCAGCTGGGACTCAGGAGTGCCCTCTTACAGATACCATCAGCATCTATCCGTACATTTTCTACAGCAAGGGCACACAGAGAGACATCCTTGGTGGCTGCCCCATGATTATGGAACTCCTTCCCCTTGGAGGTTCGTCTAAGCCTGAGCCTGTCAGGAAACAATGTAAGACCTTCCTATCTGGCCAGGCATTTGGCAGGCAGGGATAGGGTTGGGTGGGAATGAGTTAAGGGGTGGGGGGCGTTAAGGGGATTTTTTTTTAATGGATTGATTGTAAGCCGCCCTGAGCCTTTATGGGAAGGGTGGCATATAAATTTAAATAAATAATGAGGCTGTAATAAGTTTGGCCTGCACCTGGCCTAAGTTGCTATAGGATCCACTCTCAAACCCAGGAAAACACCTGCAGTTGTGAAATTAACAAGGAGAAATGGAGCCTGGTCAGCTTCATCAAACATCTGTTCAGTGGGGACTGGGCTTTCTACTTGACAGCTGATGAGAGGCAAATGGGAAAACCCATCCAGAAGGTTCCCTGTCCCCCTGCAGATGGGGCTCCTTGTTTCCTGCTGGTCAGCTGTCAGGCAGGGAGCCTGAATAGAAGCTTGGTGGTATTATTGACCAGGCTTCTTTCCCCCTGATCAGTTTCACTCAGTCTCAGACATTGGGAAGCAGCAACACTTGTCGGCGCATCCCCAAAGAGACGCAGAGACATAAATTGGTTTTCAAAAACACAGCATGGCCGCACTTTTTATTTCACAGATGAAGAACTGTAAAGCAGGAGGGGTGTTGCACTAGCAGTCTTGGGTCCAGCATGCTAGCTAAAAACGATCCTTATTAACTATACAGCTGAGTACTGTCTCGGAAGCACCTTCCGGTTGGCAGTACGGTAAACTAGAACCATCCCATCCCCTCCTTTGACTGCCTCTGAGCCAATGGCCAAAGGGGTGTGTGCCCACTGTGGGCGTGAGCTAGTCGGTAAGTGCCTGGCAGGGTATGAAGGCTGTGCACGCCCTTACTCACCCTGAAAAGCACCCCTCCCAGGGTTATGACCCCTGTGCATGCTGCGCCCTGCATTACACGAGGTATCACATCCCCATCTCTTATGGAAATGACTCTTTTAACTATCGTATACCTATTTATCCTAACCTAGCTTGCTGGACCCCTGCCAAGTCCGACATTAATATCCCTTCTGTTTCTCATTTATTTGCCAATCCGTATTCTCCTGTTTGTTGCATTGTGCCAATTATGTCTTTATTATAATTCTCAGTATCCAATTAATAAAAACACATATGCTGCCACTTAACCTATATTTAGCCTATGCTGACACTGCCAAGGAGGCAAAAAATGATCCTGCAAGAGAGGCTGCTCACCAAAATTCCTCCTTAGCCCCTCTAACGGCGACCGTTTTAAACGACAGTGCCAGCTGGTGGGTGGGTGTGGCTGCTTGTTCAGCTTGCGCCCAACTCTGCCGCTCACACGCGGCTACAGGGGCTCCTCCCTTCTAAAGGGGAGGGGCTCCAGACCCTGCGCCACGCAGTGCGCTTGTGCATTGGGTGGTTGCTGTGGCAACCCTAATCTGCACAGAGTGAGCGCCCGCTAACGGGGCTCCTCCATCGGCCATACTGCTTCCCCTCCGCGCCTCTTTTCCAACGTTGGATGAGGGGCCCGACAATGGCCCGTCGCCCCTATTTTGTGGCGACAGGGGCTTCTCTCCCTCTCCATCCTCTGCCATGCAAGACAGCCAGCTCAGGATTTCCACTGGGGGCATGGCAAGGTAGGAAATTTAAGAGGGGCAGCTCTGCCTCTGCCTAGCAGTAAAACCAGGCCCATTTTGGGCTTTATCTTCCCTGGTTGAAGTATCTGCCCCCTGACAGTCACCTGTTTATTGCACAGGCTTTAAAATATAAATAAGCCGTCTGATTTGCCTGTGATCAGCCCCTTGTACTGGTTTCTCATAAGTGGTGCCTCTCCCCAACACCATAGTGTTGTGGGCAAATCGCCTGCAATGGTACTGTGTTGTCGGGGCAACCCCTGGCCGAGGGTGGGGCTGCAGCAGCCGTCTACCAAGCAGATGGACGGCAGCCTCGTGTCCATCCAGTGCCTCGTGGTTGGGCCGCCTGCTCTGCTGGTGGTGCTCCTAGATGTTCCGGAGCACCGTCAGTGGAGCATCCCCGGAGCAGGGACAGCCTGCCCCACCTCTGCTCCGCCTGCATATCTGGCAGGCTGCCTTTAAAGGGATGGCCCACCTAGGGGGGAAGTGGGGCAACTGTCTGTGTGGAGACTCAAAGAGGTGCCAGGGGAAAGGAACAGGGGCAGCAGGGGGTGGAGCTGATGGAGGGAAAGGATGGAGCTAGGTCATGGTGGGGAGAGACTGTGCATGTGCAGCTCTCTGGGCACTGACAGGGAGACAGCTGTACATGCACACTACTTGCCTGCTCTCTCCCAGTCTGACTCCTGACTTCTACTCAGCCTTGTCCTGCCCCTTGAACTAATCTGTGCTGACCCATGGTGACACACTGTCCAGTTTGGAAATGACTGCTTTAAAGCAACCAGAGGAATTTTTAATGGCCAGGCTTCAAAAGAGACACAAAATATTACAGGGAAGAGACGTTTTGTTTTAATACATCCCAGGCCATGGGTATCTTTCTGAACTGAGGTCTAATAATCATTGGTGTCTCTTCTTTTGCAGGAATTACTGACCTGATGGTGAACCAGACTCCAGCCCATCTCTGTGAACTGGAAGGCTCTAATATCACTATTGAGTGTAGATTCAAGACAGTGCGTAACTACAGCACCATGTACGTGACATGGTATAAACAAGGACCAGAGAATGAGACGATAGGTGAAGGAGGCTCAGTAGTGAAAACCCAGAATTTGGAGAATGGTTTTGCTTCCCTCACTCTGAAGAATGTTAATGTGACTGATGCAGGGACCTACCTATGTGAGGTGGGGAGCAGAGCAAGGAACCTGTCGGGAAATGGAAACGGCACCAGAGTGGACATTGTCGGTGAGTGCCACCAGCATGTGATCTACAAGGGGGAGCTCGGGCAGGGAGAGGATGGGAGCAGTGGTGTGCCCTCAGTACCCACTTTGCTGGGATCAGATAGAGGTGTGCACCCACCCTGGGTCATTCACTTCCTCATTATTTTTTGCTTATTTATTTTTAAAATGTATAGCCCATCCTGTCCCAAGTGCTCAGGGCAGGTTAAAGCACATAAAACACATAAAATAGGTATAAAATAAAAATGCAGGAAATAGAAAACAAATCCAATATAACTATCCCCCCCCCTCCCCCGAAAAAACCAAACTCCACTCACTGCCTGGAACCTATCCCCACCTACCAAACACCTGGCCAGATAGAAAGGTCTTACATTGCCCCCAGAAGATGAACAGGCTTAGGTTCTGGTAAATCCCCAGGGAAAGCGAGTTCCAGAGCTGTGGGGCAGCCACCGAGAACACTTCTCTGTGGGCCTTAGCTGCACAAACCTGGTGCCACAATGGAATCAGCAGGAGGCTGTTCTCAACTGACCTTAAGGTTGCAATAGAACATAGGGGAGGAGGTGGCCTCTCAGATAAATGGGACCCAGTTTGTATTAAGAGTAAATAAAGTGTCTAATCTAGATCACACAGGTGTTCAGCAGATCTTACTCCATCTTCTGATGTACCCACAGACCTATTGCATAGACGTAGGGTTACTTACCATATTGCCTAGAAGTCCAGGAATCACTCAAGTTCCAGGCTCAGCCCTCAGCCCCTGGGACAGCCCTCCCCCACTTGGGCACCACCTGGCTTCCCTCACAGACCAGGAACTGTGAGGCAGCAGCAGCAGCAGCAGAAGGGGGGAGGGAGAGGATTGGGTAGGGGCATCACTGGGCTCCTGACCAAGACAAAGCTTGGGCCCAGGGGTGGGGGAGATCTGATTCCTGAAGCTCCACCCCCTGACATCACCAGCAGCCTGCTAATGTTCTGGTCCCTGCTACAGCTTGTGGGGGGGTCCCCAGGAATGAAATCCAGAGTATTCTAATTTACATTAATTTGCATGCTTATGTAAATCTGTGCACACTGAAAATAGCCCATGCCCTAACAAAAATGTGAGAGCAGGGCAGGGAGGAGAATGTAAGGTAAAGGGAGACAGAAGCTGAGGGTGTAGGCTAGATGGGGACAGAGACTGGATCCAGCCCAGCAAGCAGGGTCTCCTCTTTCTCTTTCTTACTCCCCTTGGCCTAGTCTTTGTGATGTGGCATGTCCAGGGTCCCTGCTGGCTCAGGCACAGAGCATGTTACCATCATTGCCTTCATCCTCCCTGCCCTGCCCGAGTAAGAAGCTGGGGGACTGAACACCACACTGGGATTGGTGAGGTACGCAAGCCCAGCTACAAAAAATCTCATTTCACTGCTCATTGTGGAGTTGGTTACTTTCCCCCCAGCCCTTAGCTGGGCGAGAGAAGGGCATGGCATGGCAGGGGCATTGTCCCTGCCATAGAATTTCCCCCCGGGGTAGATTGATATAAGATATGTTCCAGGTTTTTCCCCTCAGTTTTTTAGTCTGAAGAAATTGCCCCGTTTGACATACAGCCTGGTCATTCCAAATCCCACCCCCATGCAGTGTCCTAGCTGTAAGTCTGCCCTCTTCTAATGTTAAATGAGCATATTGCAGGACAGCCAGAAATGGAACTAACTGAACAGACATTACCGTAACCTCTTAATAGCCAGGCTTCAAGAAAGACAAAGGGGTCAATCTCATGGCCTGTGAATCCCATTCGCCTGCGTGCACGCCCACGCAAGAACCTCGCACATCTCCATTGCCGGCACACTGTGCTGCACATGGGTGGAAGATCCGTAGGCCATTGGATTGGTCCCAAAATATTACAAGGGAGAGACGTTCATTTCAATATGTAGAATCATAAAATTGGAAGGTATCTCTAGGGTCATCTGGTCCAGCCCCTGCTTGGATGCAGGATGCTACAGCTGAGCTGCAACACGTTCCTGACAGTTGGCTGTCAAGTCTCTTTTTGAACACGTCTAGTGAAGGAAGCCTATAGCCCCCACCCACCCCCGGCAACTCATTCCATTGCTGAACCACTCTTTTTCCTGATATTTTTCCTGATATTTAGCTGAAATCTCCCTTCTTGTAATTTGAGTCCATTATTTCTAGTTCTGCTCTCTGTAGCAATGAAGAACAGTTCCTTGCCCTCTTCTTTGTAGCTGCCTTTTAAATATTGGAAGACTGCGATCATATCTTCCTTTCATGTCTTCTTTGCTAGGCTAAACATACCCACTTCCTTAAACCTTTCCTCTTAAGACTTGTCTGCCTTTTATCATCTTTGTTGCCCTCCTCTGAACCCGCTCCAATTTATCAATGCCCTCCTTAAAATGAGGTGCCCAAAACTCCATACAAAAAACACAGTACTCCAGGTGAGGTCTGGCCAGTGATGAATAGAGCAGAATTATTACTTCTGCTGACCTGGAAACAATGGGTGAAAATAAATATGCAGCCATCATGGCTGCTCCCCCGCCCGTGTGTGTGTGTGTGTGTGTGTAAGATGGTGGCTGCCACCCCTGGGGCCGGGTCGAGAGACACAACAAATGTGTGCCTGATTGAGCCGACCGGCGAGCTCTCCCCCACCCCATCCCCCAGTGGGAACACAGAACAAACATGCAGCCAGGTGTGTGCCCTGTCCCCCCACCATAATGGCCAATCACGGGCATCCATGATGGCCTCCAATCCCCAGCGGGGATAGGGCTGAAAACAGATGTGCTGGCCTGCTATTGGTCTGGCTGGATGGCCCTTTGGCCTGGGGTCAATATCCGGGATTGTTGGGAGGACTCATTCTGGGCCAGCCAGTGATCTGGGCTGGGGCAGCAATGGGCCAACATCTGGCGGCCTGGAAACAGGTCTCAGTGAGTCCCTTGCCAGGCAGGCCATAGTGGGCCACGACAGGTCAGCATTACATTTATTTTCACCCAATGCTTCTGTTAATGCAGCTAAAATTGCGTTTGCCTTTTTTACAGCCAGATCATATTGCTGACTTGTGTTCGGTTTGTGATCAACCGCAATCCTTAGATCCTTTTCACATGTGCTGCTGCCAAGCCAGTTATCCCCTATCTTGTACGTGTGGATTGAATTTTCTTCTGTTAATGCAGAACTTAAATTTATCTCATTGAATTTCATGTTGTTAATTTTAGTCCGGATTTCCAACTATCAAGATTTTTTTGAATTCTAATTCTATCTTCCAAGGTGTTAACTACTCCTCCCAGTTTAGTGTGCTCTGCGAACTTGATAAGTACTTCACCCATTCTTTCATCCAAGTTGTAAACAAAATTGTCGAATAGCACAGGACCGAGGACGGAACCCTGTAGGAACCCACTCAAGGCTCTCTCCAGTTTGATGGTGAGCCATTAGTGTTCACTCCTTAAGCTTGATTCTTGAACCACCTCTGACTCTACCTTGTTGTAGTATCTTCCAGCCCACAGTTTGCAAGTGTATTCAAGATGATCTCATGTGAAACTCTGTCTGCTTGCCCGCATACTGATTGTACTGAGAATCTGTCTCGTATTAAATTATCAGTAACATGAGTTTGCAGGTGGGCTGCATGTGGATGCTACTTTTTTCTTGGGCATGGATCCGTTATGGACAATAACGGATCTGTGCCCAACGTTACCTACTGGGCGGAGTGTGTGTGTGTGTGCCTCCCCCCGCTCCCTTGCCTGCAGTCCCTCCCCGTTCTCCCCCCCAAAACTAAAGTTAATTTAACTAATGTTAATTTTGAACATACACATTCAAATTTAATGTTAGTTTCTACTCACGTGAGTGACAGGGTTGGATTTTCAGCCCTGTCATCTGTGATGAAACTAACATCAGTTTCCCTGCTGAATAAGGAACACTGCTTGTCCACATTACACAAACTAACGTTAGATTGGAATTAATGTTAGTTTGTGTAATGTGTGGACAAGCAGCTTCTGTCAAATGCTTTGCTGAAATCAAGATATATTATGTCCACAGCATTTCTCCTTGTCCACTAAACTAGTTACCCTGTCAAAGAAGGAGACAAGATTAGTTTAGCAAGACTTGTTTCTGACAACTCCATGGTGGCTACAAGTAATCGCTGCATTGTCATCAAGGTGATTATAGACTTGCTGTTTTACCATTTGTTCTTGTATCTTCCCAGGTACTGATGTCAGGCTGACGGGTCTGTAATTTCCTGAATCCTCTCACCCCACCCTTTTAAAGATAAAGACGTTTGCCCATTTTGAGTCTTCTGGCACGTCACTTGTTTTCCAAGAGTTTTAATATAATTGACAGATGTTTTGAGAGTACTTTAGTCAACTCTTTCAGTACCCCAAGGTGTAATTTATCCAGTCCTGAAGGCTTGATTTCATTCACAGTAGTTAGGTACTCTGACCCTCTTCTGGCCTGCAATCTTTCCCTGTCATTGTTCATACACTTTTTGCCAGGCTGGTCACAGTTTCCCTTTTCTGTGAAGACTCAGGCAAAATATTGAAAAGTTCTGCTTGAAGAGTGGGAGGGAGCTTTGCTGCATTCTGATTGGCTTTTGGGCACTGGTTGCCAGTGCCCCAAAGCCATTCTGATAGGCTGAATTCTGAGTTTCTGCAGTCTCTCTCATACTCTCTCAGTGGGCGAGAGGGAGCCATCACCCACAGCACACATGCCCAATGAAGTGCTCACAGCGCTCTCTCCCCTTACTGAGAGGGCTTACAGAGCTGGACTTCTCACCCCTAGCCCGGCTGCCCCCACCATTGCTAATATGTGCACTGCTGTGTTGTTATAGGTGACTTGTAGGGGGGGGCAATGGGGTGGCATATGCCCCCCCCCGATTTTCAGAAGCCCTATAGAACCCTATTGAACCCCTGACTAGCCCCCTGACCAGTTCCCACTCCTGTGCCCCCCACCACTAACAACAGTTACCAGTCACCTATGTGTGTTGTACATGCATATAGGATGACCATACCTCCAGTTTAAAAGAGAACGCTTATGAAAAATACATGGTGCAGGGCTGCATTGGTTCAGTGCACTCCTACAACATGTATTTTTCATAAGTGTCCTCTTTTAAAGGGGAGGAATGGCAACCCTACATGCGTAGCTTTTAATTATGGCAGAGGCAGGAGTGTATTTATTTATTTATTTATTTATTACATTTATACCCCGCCCCTTCTGAAACAGCTCGGGGCAGCTTACAATAATTAGAAATATACATATAAAAATACAAACAAAATATTTAAAACACACATAAAATACAACAATTAAAACAGAACCAGGGAACATGATAAATAATACAATAAATAAGGGTGAAGGGGGATAAAAACCCTCCCTAACCCAGCCTCCCACCCTCCCCAAAGGCCTGGGCAAACAGCCAGGTTTTACAAATTCGCCAGAATGTTAAAAGGCTTGGGGCAGGCAAGCTTCCTCCGGGAGGGAATTTCAAAGGCGCGGCCCGGCCACTAAGAATGTCCTCTCCATTGTGGCCCCCTGCTTAACACGGGGGACCTCCAAGAAGGCACCCCCGGCAGACCGAAGGAGCTGCTCTGGAGCGCGGAGGGCGAGACGGTCCCTGAGGTATGAGGGGTCCAGACCGTGAAGGGCCTTATAGATTAATACCAGAACCTTGAACCTGGCTCGACTCGCTATTGGCAGCCAGTGCAGAGTCCGGAGCACAGGTGTTATGTGCTCCTGAAGACCCGTCCCTGAAAGGAGCCGGGCCGCTGCATTCTGCACTAGCTGCAGCCTCCAAACCAGGAACAAGGGCAGCCCCACGTAGAGCGCATTGCAGTAGTCCAGCCTCGAGGTGATGAAAGCATGGATGAGGGAGACCAGGTCCGGGCCGGAGACGAATGGACGCAGCCTACGCACCAGATATAACTGGCAGAAGGCAGCCTTCGCCACTACCTCCACCTGTTGCTCC
>QEPC01002524.1:165764-183200 GCA_003113815.1 Sphenodon punctatus | reverse complement strand
AGAGCCTTGGGGAACCCCGACCGAGAGGGGTAGGGAGGAGGAGGGAGAGGAGTTAGGAAGAGATACATTAAAGGAGTGGTCAGAAAGGTAGGAGGAGAACCAGTCGAGGACAGAGTCCTGGAATCCAAGGGAGTGAAGCGATTCAAGCAGGAGGGAGTGGTCAACAGTGTTGAAGGCAGCAGAGAGATCAAGGAGGACAAGAATAGAGTAAAGACGGTTGGATTTAGCCACAAGAAGATTGTTAGTGATCTTAGCAGGAGCAGTTTTAGTGGAGTGAAGGGGGCGGAAGCCAGATTGGAGGGGGTCAAGGGAGGAGTTGGCGGAGAGGAGGTCGAGGCAATGGGAGTAAACAACCTGTTCAAGGAGCGTGGAGGCAAAAGGGAGGCGCGAGACAGGATGGTAATTAGAGGGTTCAGAGGGATCCAGAGTGGACTTTTTGAGGATGGGGGAGACAGTGGTGTGTTTAAAGGCAGAAGGGAAGGAGTCGGGGGAGAGGGAGAAGTTGATGATGTGCAGGAAGGGAGGGGCGACGGTAGCGGCAATGGAAGTCAGGAGGCGGGAAGGAATGGGGTCCAGGGGGCAAGTGGAGGGGTTGGACTTACTTCATTTTTCTGATTTCTGATTTGAAGAAAATAGAAACTTATCCCTTTGTTTTGTGGGTATTTAAACTTGGCGCTCTGCAATGATGATGATGGTGGTAATACGATTGCCCCACAGTCATGTGCTGCTAGATACCACAGAGGCAGAAAATGCCTAGAGAGGCTGGCAGGTCTTGCTGTTGAACTCTGGTGCTAATCACTGAGATAGTGACTTCCCGGGATAGTTGTTCAAATGGACATTATCCAAGGATAGTTTAACACCCAGTTGTTATAAACCCCAGTGAATTGGGTTTTATGACACCTGGATATTTTTGTTATCTTGGGCTAATAATCACTGTTGGCAGCATTTAGACGGACATCCCATCCCGGGATTAACGTTGCTATCCTGGGATAAGTGTCCGTCTGAAAACGCCTTAAATTTATAAAGTGGCCTAGCTTCATCTGTATGATGACCATTCCAAGACCATCAATATTCAGTTCCAGTGATACACGGATAACAGCTTATAAAGATAAAGTGTCTAAAAGGTTTAAGCTTGTCAATATAGAATCAGAGTTTACACAGAAGTTGCATGACATAAAATAACAATAACTTAATGTGAGAACAGCTTGACTTATAGTTTCCTTGACTCATAAACTTACCCTAAATGTATAGGAATTCTGAATCCATGACTTGACCATTTCCTAGGTCAGGCTCAAAGCTTAAAGAGCAAAGCCCCTGTTATCACATGTTGGCAAGACAGGCTGCCTTTTTCACATGCTAGGAAAAGCAAGCTGTGTGGTGTCCATCTCTTCACAGTCCCTGTTGCTGTTTAAGAAACCAGCAAAACTCTTCTGTATCTAATGAATAACTCTATATTGTCTTTTTCTTAATATCAGAAGTTCTTCTGTCTCTCTCTGTCTCCTAACTTCATTTCCACCTCAAACTTAGACCTTGGAGGAATGCCTAAACAATATAGCCAGCTACATTATGCCCACTCCAAGTGTGAAAAGCTGGGACTTCTCTGGGCAAGTAGTCACAGGATTGGGGCCCCAAACACTATGCTTTACTCAGGTTCTCTTCCCTGCAAGTGTTCATTTATAGTGATCAGTCCCCCAGCCTCTATACAGTCCAGATCTGGTTCAGGCATATGCAGTGAGCCCATCTCTGAGCTCCCAGCCTTGGGATCACCTTCCCACGTTTCCAGGTGCCCAGTACCCTGGACTATCTCTTGTTCTCCAGCTTAGGCCAAACAACCTTAATGACACAAGGTCGCACCTCCATTAGCTCAGCCTTTTGTGATGTGGAGCCTTCTCCCTGGTGGTCTAGGGGGGCTTTCCAACTCAGCCTTTTATCTCTGGTGGTCCTCAGCTAGCTTGCAATTTCCTGCCACGCCCAGCTGGGAGCACTCAGGCCATGCTAATTGGCCCAGTTAATCCTTCCTGGGCTTTGTTCAATACCTGCCCCAGTGTGCAACCACCCCAGCAAAAACTTATCCAGCCGTGCTCTGGGACTGATCCTGAAGGGTCTTTCAGTGACCCGTTACATCAGGGAAGACTGAGGTGATGCTGGTGGGGAGGGGCAGCCGATATGAGGGTGCCCTCGCCTCCACTGAGCCCCTGCATTTTGAGTGGGTATGGGTGGAGGTAGAGGGACAGGTAAAGAATTTGGGCATCATTTTTGACCATGTTCTGTCCATGAAAACAAGTATTAGACATGATTTGTTGATGCTTTTTTCAGTTATACAATATGCGTAAGCTATGCTCTTGTTTACCCCAAGCTGACCTTGCTACAGTGACCCTGAATGGCATAGGCCCTGACTATATTTAAGAGCTGCTCCTGGAGTCTCGCCCTTATGGCTGTCTGCATTCAGAAACCACTTGCTATTTGGGGATCCTGCCATCATTCCTTAAGTTGGAGTGCAATCAGGCATGATGGTGCACAATCCGCCCCTTTGCAGGGGCGGAACCCTCACTGTGGAATTCGCTCCCTCCAGATATCTGTCTCCGTTCCTCCTTCTTTACCTTTAAAAAACACCTGAATACTTATTTACTCTCCAGGTGCTTTTAGGATCCACAGCTGGTTCCCAAAATGTATTTTCCCGCCCACTTTCTCTTCCCCTTTTAAATTAGTTTTAAATGGATTTTATCTTGTTTTATTGTATTTTTATATTGTGAAGCGCTCCAACCACCATTTGGCAGGGGAAGCTATACAAATGAAATTATTATTAAAGTTGTCATTCTGATTGTTCTGTGGGAGAGTCTTTGTGTGTTGACCTTGATGACCTTCCTGCTTAAGTTTAATTACTTCTGTGGTTCAACTACATATCACACTTTACACTTTTCCTTACAAACGTTGTGGAAATACAGAAGCGCTTCAAGCGCTGTCCATCATAACCATTTACAAATAATAACTCATACATCGTGGTTAAAGCAAGCTATATCCTTCAATTCCTACATTCCAGTTGTGAGAGTCCTCCCACCCTCCTACATCCCCTCCCTAAACATTGGAAACTTTCTGAATCAAAATTTAGTCAATCATCTGTGTGTCTCCTTCTGCAGGAATTACTGACCTGAAGGTGAACCAGACCCCAAGCAATATCACCATCTCAGAAAACTCAACATTCACCATCAATTGTACGTTCAGGACTAGAGTGAATAACCACAACAACGTGTATGTGAAATGGTATAAAAAAGAGACTGAGAGAGAATTGCCTGAGAGAGAGCCAGACATGAACGTCCAGGAATTGGAGGGTTTTGCTTCCCTTACTCTGAAGAAAGTTAATGTGACCGATGCAGGGAACTACATCTGTCAGGTGTGGAACAGAGCAAGGAACCATTCTCAAGCTGGGAACGGAACCTACGTGAACATCATTGGTGAGTGCCAGCATTTTCCTGTCTGACCATCGTGGGGAACCTGGGAATGAGAGTGAGAGAACATGAGAACATGCGAGAGATCCATGACTGCTTCAGGGTTTGAATTCTGGGATGCATACAGTGTACGCCCTCTGGGAAACTATAAAGAATTGAACATCCCCTGAGCAGGATGCTTGGTACCTCACAGAACTGGGTCCTGTAATAAAAACATTGAAAGCACCATTCCACTTTTATCCCACAAGAACACCCATCCTTGTAAATGCTACATTTTGGCCATGCACGACTGCTCTCGAGGGATAAAAGTGGAAAAGCGTGTTGCCACAAGCGCTGACTGTTGTGAGAACAGAGCCGTGATTGCTCTGACAGGAGTTTCTCTTAGAGGTGTTCACCTGGGGCCCATGTCACTTTCATTTTTGTTTTCATTTTCATTATTTAAATGTCATTTTTGTTTTCATAAATACCAAATTGTCTTCGTTTTTGCTTTTGTTTTCGTTTTCCATTGGTTTCAATGGAAAACACATTTTTGGCTGTATCATTTTTGTTTTTCACTATATTTGGCTGAATCCTGGAGTGAATATACTTCCAATGGATGGCATTATGCGTACCAAATTCCAAAATGATTGGATAAAGGAATCCAAATGTATAAGCAGTTGAATTATTTTATTTTGCAAAAATCTTCATATACATTCTTAGGAGTAACTTCTTTGCCTCAGATTTAATGTAGATGAAACTTGGCAAGTTTATACCCCTTCCCATATTTACTATCTCTGCCAACATTCAGAAGGATTGGATAAAGTATCCTGGGGGGTATAAGAAATTAAATTATAAATGTATGTCTGACTGTAACATGGTTGTAGTCCAAAAAGTGTACATGAGATTTTGCAGGGCTGTATCTCACACCTTCAGGACCATCTCTGTCAAAAATTGGAAAGATGTGATAAAGGATCCCAATTTATATGCCTGAACAGCATATGCAGAGAAGGAGCCTATGCCAGGGATTCTCTTAAGAACGTAAGAACATAAGAAGTGCCAGACTGGGTCAGACCAATGGTCCATCTAACCCAGCATCCCGTCTCCGACAGTGGCCAATCATGGTGGCTTGGGAGAAGCACCCAACAGGTCACAATGGGGGATCCATTCCCTGTTGTTTTCCCCCAGCTCCCTTCGTATTCCCTGATTCTGTCTGGCTAATAGCTGCTAATGGACCGATCTTCCAGAAACTTGTCCAAACCACTTTTAAACTCAGCTATAGTAGTGGATCTTACCACAGCCTCTGGCAGTAGATTCCACAACCCAATTATACACTGAGTGAAAAAATATTTTCTTTTATTTGTTTTAAACTTGCCACCCATGAGTTTCATGGAGTGTCTCCTAGTTCTAGTACTAGCTGAGAGGGTAAATAACTGCTCCTTGTTTAGTAGTTCCACCCCACTCATGAGTTTATAGACCTCTATCATATTTCCTCTCAGTTGTCTCTTCTCCAAGCTGAAGAGCCCCAACCTACCAAACTTCTCCTCATACGGGAGCCCTTCCATGCCATTGATCATTTTTGTTGCCCTTCTCTGCACCTTTTCTAGTTCAGCTATGTCTTTTTTGAGATGAGGCGACCAGAAATCCATGTGTTTTTACACACACATTTCTCCTGGATGTTTTCTGTTACATCCTGAACTTTCTGTGTGTCTAAACCACTCACCCAGATCTTAAACATCTGGATCTTTGAACTTCTGCGTGAAACTTCTCCCAGAACTTTTGTGTGTAAAATGTTCTCCTGGTAAACTGCTTTGTTCCAGGCAGCTGTGGTCACTTGGTTTCCAATGCAGCCTGTCACATTTACAGCTGCGGTTACTTTAGGCTGCCTCAGGGCAGTGTTTGTGTGAAGAATGCATCCAGGAACTGCGTCAGGGCAGTGTGTGTGTGAAAAATGCATCTGGAACTTACTTGTGGGCTTATAAACCCAGAAGATTGAAACATCCGGAACTTTAACGTGTGTGTAAAAATGCCCAATATTTGAGGTGTGGTCGCACCATTGATTTGTATAGAGGCATTATGACAGCCTCAATTTTATTCTCTATCCCCTTCTGAATAATTCCTAACATTCTGTTTGCTTTTTTGACTGCTGCTGTGCACTGCACTGTGGATTTAATTGTATTGTCGACAACCACCCCCAGATTCTTTTCCTGAGTGGTAACTCGTAGGTTAGTACCCAACATTGTGTACGCATAGTTTGGATTATTTTTCCCTACGTGCATCACTTTGCACTTGTCCACATTAAATCTCATTTGCCATTTAGATGCCCAGGCATCCAGTGTTGTAAGATCCCGTTGTAGTTCCTCACAGTTTGCTCGTGATTTAACTACCTCGAATAACTTGGTGTCGTCTGAAAATTTGATCACCTCACTCTTAACACCCTTTTCCAAATCATTAATGTACACATTAAACAACACCGGACCCAATACAGATCCCTGAGGCAGTGCACACCACTTTTTACATCTCTCCATTGTGAAAACTGCACATTTAGTCCTACCCTTGGCTTTCTATCTTTTAACCAGTTTCTGATCCATAGTTAGACACTGCCTCCTATCCCATGACTTTTTAATTTTCTCAAGAGTCTCTCATGAGGGACCTTATCAAATGCTTACATGTCACTGTGGTATAAGATCGGTTTGTGATGCCAGTTGACCAGCAGAAATGTCAACCAAATATCCTCATTCTGTGCTGTGACCAGCCCAACATCTCTCTCCCACTTGTTACTGGGAAGTCAGAAGCATCTGTTTAGGAAAGAACCAATAGAGATTCTCTTATGTCCTCTATCACAGTGCTCCAGGATGTAATTGTGATGATAATTGGCCAGCCTGGATGTGTAAACTATGTTTCCTGATTTCTGGGATGCTATCCCAAAAGTCCCAGCTATATCCCTTCTATGCCCACCTGAGGGCCGCCCCCTAAGCCCGCCTCAAAGCCACTACCAATTGGTCCTGTAAAGCTAGAAGCATGCAGTAATTGGCCAGTGAATGTGTCTGTCGGTTTTTTTAGTTGCTCCACATCCTCCCTCCTACAGCCTCTCTCCCCCTGCCATGCCAGGTGCCTGCCTCTGACTGTCACTGCATGTGTTGCTATTTATCTGAATAATGGTCTTCAAGGGGACAAGTTCAATTGCTTATAAAATCAGGGCCCTTTATCACATTGTCCTGTAGTTTGGCAGAGAAAACAGGGAAGGTATGTGATATGTTCCTGACAAATATCTTGTAAGCAGGATGGAGTATAAAACTATTACAGCTGAAAATGTATTTTCAAGCTAATGTCTTATACTATCAGGACCCTTTATCCAAACCTTCTGACAATTTGCAGGAGTGTTAAGCTTGTGGAGGGACATAATATTTACAGGTCCTATGCAAATCGGATGGAAGATAAAGAAGTTGTAGCCCTGAATGTGTATGGAGCTTTTCTTAAAATCGCAACGTTCAATTGTTTCTAGAATCGGTTTCCTTTATCTAATCATTTCACAAATTGGTACACATAGAGCCCTCCATTGGGGGTACATTCTTCCCAAGTTTCATCAGAATCGAATAAGAAACAAAAATATAGTCAGAAATATGTATTTCAGTTTTTTTCCTTTATTTCAAAAACAAAATGTTGTTTTCATTTCTATTTTCATTATTATTATTTGTCATTTTCGTTATTGAAATAATAATGAAAATGACCATTTTCGTTATCGTTATTGTAATAATGAAAACGACATGCACACCCCTAGTTTCCCTGCCTCCCTGGTAATGTGTGAAAGTGGCCTGCATCTTTCTTTCCAGTCTGTTTCTCCTTTCTCCGGTCATAATCCAAGTCTGTTCATTCTCCCCAAATCTCTTTTCTTGGCCTGATATTCTACCGAGTTCCTGGGAATGAGCTGCTTTGTTCCCTAAGCAGGTCCAGACCTTGAGAGGATTTCAAATGCCAGAATCTCACAGAGACTATGGCTGCTTTTAGACGAGTGCTGCCTGCTCGTGCCGTGAAATCATGCGGCTTGTAAAAGTGCCGCAGGCAGCTGTTAGACGCACCTATACATGCCGTATTTCTTGTCGCGCATTCTTTAACAGCACAAATTAAATATTTCTATATTAAATACCCCTATGCCAGGGGTGGCCAAACTGTGGCTTAGGAGCTGCATGTAGTTCTTGGGCAGTTCCATTGCAGCTCTCTGCCAGGGCTGGTCCCGGGCCCTGCACTGCCTTAATGGTCCTCTGTCTTACTTCATTGCACCCAAGTCTCAGCAGCTGAATCACAGCTGCTCCTCCAAATCTCACCAGCCAGAATCTCAGAACAGAGCACTGGCTCCACCAGTCAATTACAAAGCAGGATAGGTGTGTGTGTGCGCATAAGTATGTGTCTTGTCATTCTCAGCCATATGAGGATTTTGGTATGTGGCTCTTGGGGTTGGGAACTTTAGCCACCCCTGGACTATGCCATGCACAGAAAGCCCTGTGTGCACCTCCAGTCTCAGAGACTGACCAATTCTGTGGGTGTTACCAAACAAGACGATAGCCCCCTGGAGGCCAGGTTCAGTCTGTGCAGCGGCCCCCCCACTCACATGTTTAGCGTGTAGAGCCTAATAAATGGGCAGCCCCCTGCATGTATTTCTTGTGCATTCAGACAGCTCTCACTCAGCTTCCACTCACAGACTTAGGGCATGACAAACGTAATACACAGGCTGGCTTTGTTCCCCGCCACGCTCTGCCCACCAATGCCCACCCCCCTTCTCAGTATCCCAGCCCCTGTCATGACTTGCAGCCTTAGTGAACCATGGGAGGAAGAAGCTGCACCAGCTGTTTCTTTTGTCTGGGTTATGACTCAGGGAGGCGGTCCAGCATCTGCTATCTCTGCCCACCCATGGAGGTTCATACCTGGGTTTATGCCTGCCAGCATTTGGTGATTGAAAATAACCTTTTGTTGGGCAGAGAATGCCAAGTTTATTGAGCAAACTACATACTTTATTGGTGGTTATAGTGAAAATTGAAAGTGAAAGTAAACATTGAAATCGAAAGCACTCAGTCTTTGTTTGTTGTCAACCTGTTTCTCCACAGCGAAGTACTGTCGGGTAGCAACACACAGTTTTATTGGGGTCTCGCCCGCTGTGGTGTTGGAAACCCCTCTCTGTGTGCATAAGTCCCACAATCAAACATACACCTCTTGTACTCCCCCTCTATCATCTTCTGCATTACCATACAGTTGGGGCAGAAAACATCCTTGCTTGCCAGGGCGGCAAACCTTGTATAGGGCAAGAAGCTCTCCGGTGGTGGGTTCCTGTACAAGCTCTCCCTGTACTCAGAGTTGCTTGTTTCTCCCAAGAGATTCATCTCTGCCATCCTATTGAAGCACTCCCGGTGACAACGCAGTTATCCTCTGGCTGTCATCAGGATACTCATAGGAAAAACAGCAAGGGTGATTCAATCTCTGTTAATCACTTCTTTACATCTGGCAGCACACATACGTCCTGAAAAGTCACAATCTTGATCTCATTCCACTCTTGCAATTTGTCCGGGGCTCCCACTCTGCAGAACTGCAGCAGGGTTGCATGGTGTCTGCGCTTCATTATGTATATAGAAAATCCCATTGTGTGCATGTGCTACCCTGGGAGCACATAGGCAGCCTTGGAGGATGGCTGGGTTTGACAGTTCTCTCTGCTGAAATTTGTGTGAGGCCTGAATTGCAAAGACCAGAGTATCCATCACCTCCCCAGCTTCTCTGTCCCCATAGCCAGGTGGCACAGCACTCACAGACAAAAGTGGAATCCCCCTGGCAAACAACCTGCAGCAATAGTTTTCTACTGTATTATGAGCCTTCATGCTCATTGGAAGCAAAAAATGTTACTTTGAAAAGAAAATATGAGTTGCTTTTAACCAATGCACATCTCTGCTCCCACACACATTCCGTGTGCAGTGACCTTCAGTGCCTTGAGATCCCCCCCACCTGCCCATTTCTTAACATTCATAGTTCTCTCCAACCCTAACAAAAATAAAATCCATGCTTCCATGAGGTAATAGCTGTAACACATCCAACCCCCAGCCCCCATACCAGCTTATCGTTGTTCTATACCGCCATTCTCCGCAGTGCTTTTCTTCCCAAAACTTCCCTACTTTCTCAGAAGCACAAAAACCATTAATTATGAAAAATTAAAGAACTTTATTTAACAAATAAATGATAGAAACATTAAATAAATTTAACTACTGTATTAACTATTGGGAGCATTGGGGAGGCATACTTTAATTACTTTTATTTATTTATTTCTTCCTCCGCCCACCCCTTTTGGAGGCAGCCGGGCACTCTCGCTTGGGTGGCAGGATGAGCAGTGGGACATTTTCCTAATCTTCCTTCTCTTCCTCACATGGATCTGCCTGTGCAGGAGTGTTTGCGGGAGGTATACTTGAATGAGTGGTGGTGGGGAGGTATGCCTGGCTCTTGAACTATTGCCTGGCATGTGCACAGGGCGGAGAGGGGCTCAGGTGCTTTCCCTGGGGGGGATGGTTTGTTGGGGAAACCAGGGCAGGTGATCGGGATCCAGGTACAGGGGTGTGAACTGCCAGTGGGGTTGGTAAAGGGCACCTGCCCCTGAGCAACAGTACTTGCGGTTGCAGCAGCATTATGCTCCAAGAAAGAGGTGTGGAGATGGATGGATTGAGACAGACTATTTGAGTCTATGCCCACATCTCAACCATCTCCTTGCTCACCTTCTTGAGCAAACTGTCTGACCACTCAAACTGCTGCCAGAGACAGGCCCAATGCCTTTCCTCCTGCTGGCAGTCCAGGCAGGCCTTGGCAACCAAGGCCTTGTATTGTGCCGCACAAGCTGCCTATGCTCCTAGGCCTAGCCATTAATGGCGTCCTGGGTCCTATCCGCACACTGCATGATCTCCCCGAGCAACCCCCAGGCCAAATCTGCCCTGCATTGCCAGTTGCGAACCCGCAGGTCCTGGTTCCAGTGGGTACTTATTGCTGGGGATTCTGTCTGCTGCTGTTGTGCTGACAGACCTGTAACAATGCAACAAAGGAAACTATTAGTTCAGACCACCCCACCTGCTTTCCCACCCTGTGTTTAAGCACCTGCCCGCTCTTCCTGCCCAAATGAATGGCCACCCTTCCCGCCCCGTTTACAGCCCTCTGCCTGCCATAAGAAAAGCAGGAATGAGTACCTGGCCTCTGCTGCTGGTGTCAGCGGTTGTTGTGGTGGGATCTGTGGGGCACGCAGTTCTCTTCCCGTGATCACTGTAGAAGAGTGAAGAACGTACAGAAATCAAGCACCACCATTCGCAGTTCACGCCATCTCCCACCACCACCTGCCGGCCTTTTTGACTTCCGCCCCACCATGGTGCCTCCCCTCAGTCTCCAGCCACCCCTCTGACTCAACATGGTGCCTCCCCCCAGCCCCCCACCCGCCAACCCTCAGGCTCACCATGGTGCCTTTCCACTCACTTCCCATGCCCGTCGTTCCTGTCTGATGCTACTGTGTCCCAGGGATTACTATCATGGGGGGAGGGGCTGGAGAGAGCCAGAGGGAAGGGCTAGACAGGAGAGAGGACGGGTCTGTTAACAGTCAGAGAGGGTTGGGAGCGAGGGAAAAGGGAGACCTCCCAGCCGTTCTCCCAACTAAGGGAGAGTGAGGCTTATTACGGCGGACATATGGAGAAAGGAGAACTAACAAGGGTTTCAGAACCAAGGAAAACTGAGGCTAAGGGTATTAGAGGTGAACAAGGCCAGAACCATGAAGGGAACAGGGACTAGCACTACAGGGGAATGAACAAGGAGTGGGTCAGAGCTGAGGGGAACGACATGGGTGTCAGACTGCCAGAGGCAGGGGAACAAGGAGCGGAACCAGAGCCATGGGCAAAGCAACAGGGAGTTAGGAGACAAGGAATCCAGGAACCAAGGACCTGGAACCAAGGAGTCAGGAGCTGCGAGACAGGGAAGAAATGAAAGGAGACAAGGCACTGAGAGCCAAAGGGTCAGGAAGAGAGGAGGAGAGAGAGTGTTGTTCTGCCCAGCTTCCTGTCAGTACTAGGTCCAGCATGCCTTATATATTGTCTGGTAACCAACCAGGAAACTGGGAGCCAGGGCACCAGAGGAAAGAGGAGAAGGCAGGGTCAGGGTCAAGCTGGGCAGAGACATCAGGGAGCGAAAGGGGGATACAAGAACTAATGGATATAAGCGGGTTATTGATAAGTTTAGGCTGGAAATGAGGAGTAGGTTTTTAACTATTAGAGCAGCAAACTACTGGAATAAGCTTCCAGGGGTAGTTGTGGGAGCAAAGATCTTGTGAGGAGTTTTTATTGTTTGATGCTACAGGATGAAGTAGTCCCCCCCCCCCAGCAATAATTCCCCCCCCCCCTTCTTGTAGCATCAAAGTTGTCTGCGGCTGGAGATGGGACTGTCAGGGCATTCTGAAGCCTGGGTACTATATTGTATATCAGGTGCCTTGCTGGTGGGACCTGCGCACACGCTCAGAGTCTAACTGATCACTATATTTGGGGTCGGGAAGGAATTTTCCCTCTGGGCAGATTGGCAGTTGACTCAGGGTTTTTTGCCTTCCCCTGTAGCATGGGTGAATGTCTCACCTACTTGGGACATCTGGATCCTTCTTTTTCTAAAATTATGTCCTGTTATTTCAGACATCGGTGTGCTCTGGTTGGTCAAAGTCTCTGCTTGTAGCTATTGGTGGGATTTCTCTGTGTCCGTGGTTGGGGTGTGGCAGGTTCTGCAGTGGGCGGGGGGCTGGACTAGATGACCCTTGATGTCCCTTACAGCTCTGGGACTCTTGACACCGTTTTTAGATGCGGCGCTTTGCAGAGGCGCGTTTAGAGACCTCAATTTTCAGGTCTCTAGAATGCGCCTCTGCAATGCTGCATCTCCGGCTGCCGTCGTTGCCGGCAACAGGGAGAACGTCACTTCCGGCAGCGCAGCGCGGCTTCTCTCTTAATGCGTGGCTCGGGAGGTGCTTCCCAGCGCCTCATCTAAAAACAGTGTGAGAGAAGCTGGGTAAGGAGGCAGGATTAGAGGGTGGTGCTGATGATTGGGGCCAGAGCTCCAGAACCCCAGAGGTTGGGGTCAAAGCTGGGGCTTTACAGTATCCAAAGAAAAAATCAAATGGCTACACAAAAATTTTTTTAATATATAAAACAGTTAAAAAAATATGAAAACAATATATTTTAAATGCTGTCAATATATACAACCAATGTACTCCATAAGCCCAAATATTCACAATATTCAATACATAAGCCCTACGCATTTTGGGTTAACAAACCCTTCTTCAGGAGCATATATGGGAGAACTCTATATCAGTATATCTTTTTCAACAATCACAAATGCATGTGGAAGAATGCCAATTTGTTCAAGAACGTCAAATTCCAAAACCTCTTTGGGAAGCAGATCTTTCAATCATATGCCATTTTCTCAGCCCAACAAACAGTTGGTCACAATATCAGACCAATCTATGCATTTTTCTTTTCTTATTCATTAATAAAAAATATATATGACTTAACTGAAATTAAACTGTATACATTCCTCATCACGTATTGTTCAGTCACCCTACCACACATGCAGCTTAATTTCAGTTAAATCATAATTTTTTTAATTAATGAATAAGAAAAGAAAAATGTATAGGTTGGTCTGATATTTAATAAAGTTACCTAAACATACAATTTACTGTCATGTTAACGTTTGAGTATAATTTGTAATGCCGCCTTAACAAGCTTCTTAAATCAAAGGTTTTTTTGTCTAGGTATACAAATATAATCCCTCCTGGGCGTAAGGCCTCTGTCTCCTAGCAGGGTCTCTGGGCAGTATGCATAATCTTTGGCCAGGACCAGACTCAGGGACTGGCTTATTAGTCTTATAATGCCTCTGGCTCTCTGTGAACCTAAGTGCTGGAGCGGCCCATCTTTAGATCCCACATTGTCTGTCCTTCTAGCTGGATCAGCTGTCTCCTCTGCACTGAGGTGTGGAGGCGTGCTCAGTCAGTGCAAGCAGGACTGTCTCTATGCCAAGAGGGCTAGCTAGCTCACAAGCCACTTGAGCAGCCAGCACCTCAGGGCACTTTTAGATGGCATAATTCTAGCGGATTCAGAAATCCGCTTTTCGAAACCTCACACGCTCTTCCCTGCACTGGAAGTTGCGCGGCCGCCACTGGAAACAGCAGTGCGCATGCTTTGGAAAACCGAATTTGTAAAATCCACCCAGCAGCTCTAGCCTCTAGACCCTGGCCTCCACATCTATTACCGCAGCTACCTGACCACGGCTGCCATAGGGTGCCAGTTGCACATTCTCCCAGATATCCACTGCACATTGATACTGCTGCCAGGCCCAGTGACTGCCTCCACTTACCATCAGGTCCCTTGAAGCCATGTTCTGCAAGACCGCATCCATGACACAAACACACACATGGTTACTGCAAAACAAGGGTGGCGAACCTCGGGCCCAAGGGCCCAAGGCAGCTCCTGGCTAGTTTTTATGTGGCCCCTTTCCAGTTTCTGGATCTGGCCAGTGGCCACAGGAACTGAGGTCCAGGTAAGGAAGCAGAAATGAGGGTATGCGCTCAAGGATAGGGGACAGATCCATGATGTGGACCCTCCTCTTCTTGAATGCACCCTTAAGCGTCCCAGCCCACAACTTATATGTGGCCCTTGGAGTTTGTACTAACTTCCAAAGTGGCCCCTGGGTGGGAAAGGTTTCCCCAACCTTGCTGTAAAATATTAAGCCAAGGGAGAAGATTCCTCCTTATTTCAACCAGTAGTCGAATTCATGCTCTGAAATATCAGGGTAATTCGAGTGTTCACTATTGTAATGGGAGATCCTAGCCTTACTCATACAGTTAACTCTTCCATTCTGAATTGCGTTATGCTTTTCATCTCAATATCCTGATTCAGTGAGTCAGTGAGGCTGCCCTTTTAGTTTCATCCTGTGGTCTCTTGCTGCACTTACAAATCTATTGGAAGCCTCTTTGTATTCTTTATCTTGGGAGAGGATATTATTTTCCATGTTGCCCACAGACTCTAGTGCATGTCACGAAGCATTGGGTATTTTTAAAGATGTTTCTTCAGTTTCCTCTGAAGCACCAAACACATTCATGATGTTGTACAGCAAAACCGATGTCTAAAGCTGGATTAAGCCTGGTCCGCCTCCTCTAGTGCCCAGTGGTCATGGCAGTTATTCAGAAGGGGGTCTCTGTGTGACTGTTTGTTTGTTTGTTTTGTGGCATTACCAAGACAAGACACTTCAGCTTCCTTTAAACACTTAGCACTCAAATGCCTCTGAGGGAAAAATGAAGACTTGAACAAAACTGAGAGATGGGAAAGCAAATAGATGAGATTGCTTTGGCATGGGCATGGCATGGCACTGGTCTTCCTCTCAAAAGGTGGTGTGTGGAGTGGTGCCATATGCGTGCAACAGCTTTCTGTGGCTAGTGGCCACTTGGCCTTCATGCCTTTGGCAGGTCCTGCTTGCGTGCTTCAGTTCTCAGCAGGCTTAGTTTGAACTGATGGGTGAAGAAGATGGTTGCACAATAATAAAAAAAAGTCTTCCAGTAGAAATTGTTTCTGAAAAATGTGGAAATACAGAGAGATATTGCTGTAGCTATAAATAGAAACTCTTAAAACGAGATATGCCTATCAAAACCTCTAACACCCACCAGGGTTATTTTAATAGTGGGGCATGAAACACTAGACTAAAAAGGGATCTCTTTAAATACTTCAGCTGACTGACATGTTTCTGCAGCAAGGCCCAGTCATTTGTGTTTCTCTTTCTGAAGCTGTTGACCTGCTGGTGAATCAAATTTCTGCCATTGTGAATGAAGTTGAAGAGAAATGGCACATAATAGAGTGTAGATTGAAGGCAGCCAAGAGCCCCAGCATCAAGCATAGTGTTAAATGGTATAAAGATGGAATAGAACAGGAGCGGAGGAGTGAGTGACAGAGGCAAATTCATGACAGCTCTGAATGCCTCAGAGGGCCTGGCCCCTATCACTTTGATGACATCAGTGTTAATGACTCTGGGATGGACAGATGTGACTTTGGTCAAAATGGGCATGGGAATGGAACCTCAGTGACCATCCAGGGTAGAGCTGCAGGGAGGTATCATCTTTTCTACCTGTGGGCAATACTCACACTTTGGGTACCCCCAGGGGGCACCTGATGGGGTACCCAGCCCCCCATCAGTGCCTGAAAATGCAGGTATTGCTGTCCCTGCTGATGCTGATCCCAGCACCCACAGCTCCCTAGGCTGACTCACCTCATGCTGGGCTCTTGCTCCTCTGATCCTAGTTGCGCAACTTGTATTGTTCCTTTTTTTCAAAAAAAAAGTCTTACAGTTGAAAAGTCTTACACGTGGTCTATTATTTGAATAGGGTGAGCACGCAGAACCCAGTTGTGAGAATGTTAGACACCATCTCGAAGAACCTTCTTTACAAGGCAACAACCTTCTGATTGCTCACATGGGGAGGAGTTTGTTTACAAACAGTTTTATCTCCCAGTCCGATCATGCAAAGGCAGGTGAGGGATGGGGAACACCCCCCCCCAACATGATGTGGGGGTGCCCTGCACCCAGGCCTCCTCCAGCACAGCCAAGCCCAGGCACGGGGCTGCCCCCGCGGGCCCAGGCAGCGGCCCCTGGGACCTAGCGGCCCCCAGCTTTATGCCGAGTTCACTCAATGGACGCTACATCCCTGCAGATGTCCCTTTGCATACAAACGTAAGTAGTGCCATACTGGATCAGACCAATGGTACATCAGTGCCAGCATCCTGTCTTTGACAGTGGCCAATGTCTTTCTCTTGGGAGAAATACCCAACAGGCCACAATGGGCAATCAATTCCCTGTTCTTCCTGCCCACAACAGTAGAGGCTTTGTCCCCCAAACCTACTTGGCTAATAGCCATCAATGAACCTATCCTCCAAGAACTTATCCAGTCCCTTTTAAAAACTAGCTAAACTACTGACTTTGACAACTTCTTCTGGCAGTAAATGTCACAAGTTAATTGTGTGCTGAGTGAAAATAATAGTTTCTCTTATTTGTTTTAAATCTGCTGCTAGTTAATTTTCATGGAGTGTCCCCTTGTTCTAATACTGTTAGAGAGGGTAAATAACTGCTCCCTATTTACATGTTCCACACCACTCATGATTTAATTTAATTTTATTTATTTATTTAATTAATGTATTTAAAACATTTTCTACCCTGACCCTCCTGCCACAGGCAGCTCGGGGCAGCTTACAATGTATAAAAACATCAATAATTAAAACAAAACATAAGGGAGGAAAATAAAATCCCAACACCCCCCCCCCAATCACCCCTCTCCCCCGCCAAATGCCTGGTGGAACAGCCAGGTCTTACAGCTTCTCTGAAAAGAGGGGAGATCTGGGGTCAACCGGGCCCCTACCGGAAGGGAGTTCCACAGCTGTAGTGCGGCCGCCAAGAACGCCCTCTCCTGCGTGGCCCCCCAGAAGACTCAGGGAACCTCGAGCAGGGTGCCCCCAGATGACTGCAGGGGCCGATCCAGAACCCAGGGAGTGAGTCGGTTCTGCAGATAGACAGGGCCTAGACTGTTTAGGGCTTTAAAGGTCAAAACCAACACCTTGAATTGGGCCCGGAAAACTACCTGCAGCCAGTGCAGGGAAGGAGCACTGGTGTAATATGCTCCTGGCGGTCCAGTCCCACCAGGAGACGGGCCGCTGCATTCTGCACCAGCTGCAGCTTTGGAGCTGTCACCATGGGTAGCCCCACGTAGAGTGCATTACAATAGTCCAATCTAGAGGTGATGAAAGCATGCAGGGCCAGCCCCAGGGTTTGTGAGGCCATGTGCGAAGTCTTGGTGCAGGGCCTAATTTGCATAATTAGGCCCAGCCTAATTATGCAAATGTACAAATTTGCATAGAACTTACTCCCTCTGGACAGGAAGGATTCCCATTCTCCACCCCTCCGAGCAACCATGGAGAAGCATGGCCTCCTAATGCTTCCC
>QEPC01002524.1:144537-164504 GCA_003113815.1 Sphenodon punctatus | reverse complement strand
CCCCCACCCATAACCATTTAATTTGTGCCCACGGGGCAGCGTGAATTGATTATATGGGGGTACAAATGAACTGGTTATGGGGTGCGGGTTTAAAGACAGTATTCCTGTTAGCAATAACTTCATTAAGAAGAGTTAGTGAAATAGCAGTCATAATAATCTCAGAACTATATTTGCAGATTTATTTTCCAAGACAGAATACATATTGCTTTACATCCTAAATTCCTACCTAAGATAGTATAAGTAAGACAGTTGTGAGAATGTGGCCCTTTTTACACGGGCCTTTCCTCCCAGCCACGAACACGCAGATTTCTGTGTGTTCATGGGTGGGGGAGCCCCGTGTGAATGACGTGGTGCACACACCCATGGTGAGTGGGGGTGCGTGCGCGCTCGCCTAACACGCATCCCCACTCACCCTCACGTACGGAGCAACCGGGGGAAACGGTGGTTACTATGTGGGTGTGGATGAGTGGTGGGTGAGTGGAGATGCATGTGCAGCCGTGTGCATGCCCCATCCATGCACTGGCGCACCCCAGACTCCCCACCCAGTGGAGCCATGTAAAAATATGTGAGGAGCCACTCGAAGAAGAACAGAAGGTTGCTACCTTGTAAACAAGGTTCTTTGAGATGGCTCCTAACATTCTCACAAATACCCACCCTTCCAGCCCCGCATGGAATTTTTTTCTTATATTTCTAGAAAGGGTTGAAAGAACTGTCATTCAGAGGGGGAGGGTTCTTTTTATACTAGAGGAGCTCGAGACCATCATGTGATCTATTATTTGGATAGGGTGAGCATGCACAATGTTGGAAGCCATCTCGAAGAACCTTCTTTACAAGGTAGCAACCTTCTGATCAGCAGTGGGGAGGAGCTGTTTGTAAACAAACAGCCTTATCTCCCAGCCCGATAAGTGTCCCTGCTGCTGTTGCTGCTGCTGCTGTGCTACTAGAAGGCAGAGGCAGGTGAGGGATGGGGTCTGGAGCCACGGAGGGGAGGAAGAATCACTTACTGGGGGAGAAGCTGGCTGCAGCCTGCTGCCCAACCAGGCAAGTGCAGGGCCCTAGCTGGCCGCGGGGCCATGTGCGGCTGCATATATGGCACATGCCTGTGGCCGGCCCTGAAAGCATGGATGACAGTGGTCAGGTGACAGGCGAAGCCGTCGCACTAGATGTAATTGCCAAAATGCACTCCTTGCCACAGCCTCCACCTGGCCATCCAGGCGGAGCCGAGAATCAAGGAGCACCCCAAGACTCCATACCTGGGAGACCAATGGAGGGCAAACCCCATCAATAACGGGGGCCACCATCTCCACTGCCTTTCCCACCAGCATCACCTCTGTCTTGTCAGGATTCAGCCTCAGTTGATTAGCCCTCATCCAGCCCCTACAACCATCAAACAATGAGTAAGCACCAAGACTGCTGGGCCTGGATCTGCTGAAAAAGAAAGGTACAGCTGGGTGTCATCCGCACACCAAAGACACTTCCCACTGAACTCCCTGATCACCTCGCCAAGCGGCTGCATATACATGTTGAACAGGAGAGGGGACAAAACAGAACCCTGCAGGACTCCACATGAGAGGTCCTGGTATGATGAAAAATACTCCCCGAGCACCACTCGCTGGGTTCTTCCGGTCAGGAAGGAGCGGAACCATTCAAGAACAGTTCCACCCACCCCTGCACAGTCCCGCAGGCGCGTCACCAACATCTCATGATTAACGGTATCCAACGCAGCTGAAAGATCTAATAGGATCAATAGGGTTGAATGACCCCGATCCAATTCCCGATGTAGGTCATCGACCAAAGCCACAAGCGCAGTCTCAGTGCCATACCCCAGACGAAATAGACCACGTGGTCTCGAGCTTCTCTAGTATAAAAAGCACTCTCCCCCTCAGAATGACAGTTCCTTCCAACCCTTTCTAGGAATATAAGACAATTCCATGCGAGGCTGGAAGGGTGGGTGTTGTGAGAATGTTTAGAGCCATCTCTAAGAACCTTGTTTACAAGGCAGCAACCTTCTGTTCTTCGAGTGACTACTCACACAGGCCCTTTTTACATGGCTCCACTGGGTGGGTGGGGGTTGTCTGTGGGCATGCTGGTGCATGAGCAGGGAGTGCACATGGCTGCACATGCATCCCCACTCACCCCCCACTCATCCGCACCAGTGGTTGCTCCATGCATGGGGACGAGTGGGGGGGTGAGTGGGGTGTGTGTTAGGTGGGCACGTGCACCCCTACTCACCGCAGGCACCGCATTTTTCACACAGGGCTCCCCCACCCATGAACACGCAGAAATCTGTGTGTTCATGGGTGGGCGAGGCCCGTGTAAAAAGGATCACATTCTCACAACTGTCTTACTTATACTATCTTAGGTAGGAATTTAGGAAGTAAAGCAATATGTATTCTACCTTGGAAAATCTACAAATATGGTTCTGACATTATTATGGCTGCTATTTCACTAACTCTTCTTAATGAAGTTATTGCTAAGGAATACTGTCTTTAAACCTCCACCTCATAACCAGTTCATTTGTGCCCCCCATATAATAAATTCATGCTGCCTTGGGGGTGCAAATGAACTGGTTATGGGTGGGGGGCAGAAATGGTTATGGGTGGGGGGCAGCATGAATTGATTATATGGGGCAGGGGCGCAAATGAACTGGTTAAAGGGTGGGGGCAGCATGAATTGATTATGGGGGCACAACTGAACTGGTTATATATATATATATATATATATATATATATGTCTCTTTGCATGGCATAATGCGCCTAATAGACTGGCTGCATTTTGGGTGTCTTGTGTGTCTGATAGCAGCACCCCCAGGCCCGCCGAGCTGGACAGCACCCCTAGGCCAGCCGGTGGGACACAAAGAGGGGGGCCCATCTTGACTTCTTGACCAGGGGCCCATTCCACCCTAAGTACGCCCCTGGACATCTGCTCCCTCCCTCCCACATCCCCACCATTTTAGGAATTTGAGGGGGTGGAAATCAGAGAAATGCCTAGAATACAGGGGTTTAAATTTTAAATGTAGTTTTACATTTAATTTTAAATGTAGGTTTTTTTCAATGCAAGTTAAAATTATGAGATGTTTCTGTCTCTTCTGGCATTGTTAAACCCTTGCATATAGGATTTACTATGGACTTGAAGCTGGGTGGGCAGGAATATCAGTTACATTCCAGTTATAGCCACAGATTTTAATGCTTAACAAGATTGTTCTGCAGCCTCACAAAGGCACTTAAACAATCATGATTTCTATCTTATGTGAAGAACATCTAACAATACTTACTGCATTTTCCCTCTCCACAGCAGCTCAGTGAGGCAATGCACTGCTGTTTTCACCATTTTGTGAATGGGAAGCTTAGGCACAGAGAAGCCCAGATTCATAGAGTGACTCTGTGGCAGAATAAGGAAACGAAACCAGGTTGCCCAAAGTTAAGGCAAATAAAGTTTAAATTGCAACACTGTGGAGAAGCTGATATTACTTCTGCCTTAGTACACCCTGCCATCTATTTTATACTGTTTTATTGCAAAATAGACATTCCTAATGCATAAACTTCACCCCCTATACAGCTTGTTACCAAACCCTCCTCTGAATCTTGTAGGGGTGGGCACCCAGAGGGAATTGCTGATCTGAATCCGAATTACAGATCTGGATCTTTAATTCTGGATTTAATTATTATTACAGATACATACTTCAATCAATTTAATTTTTTTTAAAATAAATAAATAAATAAAACACCATTGTGCATGTACAAATTGCTGCTGGACCGTTCTGCACATGCACAACCTTTTCCAAAATGGCAGCAGAAGCCATGATTGGTGTGGAACACGTAAATAGGGAACGGTTATTTACCCTCTCTAACAGTACTAGAACAAGGGGACATTCCATGAAATTAACTGACAGCAGATTTAAAACCAATAAGAGAAAGTATTTTTTTCACTTAGTGCACAATTAACTGGTGGAATTTACTGCCAGAGGAAGTGGTCATGGCCGGTAGTGTAGCTAGTTTTAAAAAGGGATTGGATAAGTTCTTGGAGGATAAGTCTATTAATGGCTATTAGCCAAGTAGGTTTTGGGGATGTAAGCTCATACTATTGGGAGCTGGAACAACAGGGAATGGATTTCCCATTGTGACCTGTTTGGTATTTCTCCCAAGAGAAAGAGATTGGCCATTGTTGGAGACAGGATGCTGGGATTGATGGATCATTGGTCTGACCCAATACGACACTTCTTATGTTCTTATGTTAAATTCCCCCTGGAGTGTTGTCAGGACCAGGCCCCTCTGCTACATTTGCCTTCCCCTGTTAAGAAGGACTCAGGGCTTTCCTGGTAATTTTGTACTACTCTGGTGTGGTCCAGGGTGGGGGTAGATCTAAAGATCAGAGCATGGTAAAAAATGTGAACTATGGAGCCCAATGGGGAACATGCTGGGGACCCAGAGGAGGCAGTTTCATAATTTCTAGTGTCCTCCAGCAAGAGGAGGATAAGGAAGCTATGGAAATTAAATCCCCACACTGTATTTCCCAACAGTCCCTTCAGCGCTGGAGCATGACTTGTGACCAAATTCCCTAAAATATGGGGATGGGTCACAAGGGTCAGTTGTATGGGGCAGTGTTGTCCAAGTAGGGTGGCCATACCTCCCCTTTAAAAGAGGACGCTTATGAAAAGTGCATGGTGCAGGACTGCACTAGAACCAATGCAGCCCTGCAACATGTATTTTTCATAAGCGTCCTCTTTTAAAGGGGAGGTATGGCCACCCTGTGTTCAAGATGCAGGTCAAAGTCAAAATGAGAGCCAATGGGAGGTCTTGCAGGTTCAGGGCAGGACTCAAGCAGCAATTGGTCAAGGCAGGGGAGCAGGGTTGGGTTCAGGACAGAAAGAAGAGGTGGTGTTCTATCCAGTTTCCAGTCCTAATTGGGCAGTGCTATATACTAGTAAGGACCCAATCAGAAAGATTCAGGTGTGTGGCCTAGCCAACACAGAGAGCTCTACAAAGGACATTATAGGCCCACCTAACCACAGTGTGGCGGTGGCACTGCTGAGTTGGCCACTGCCAAGCAATCCAGGGGCCTGGGTTCAAGGTCTGATTCAGAAAAGGGGTGTTGTAGGCTATATCTAGTTACCATCAGGAGGCTTGTCAAAGCACCCCCCAATCAAGACTCAGACAACAATATTGGGTTAAACTTGGCCGCACTCTTTATTAAAACCAATCACAACGAAATAACAACGGCCGGTGGGGGCAATTGCACCAAGCAATTTGGGTCCAGTATGCTAACTTATTATAATAAGTTTGCTAATTTGAGTCCAGTATGCTAATCTTATAACTTATTAACTCCTGTACTGACCTGGATGTGCCTTCCAGTGTCAGTACCCTTGATTCAAACAGTCCCTTCCTTCGACAGGTCACTGCAAATGGCCGAAAGGAGGGACAAACCCAGCTGCGGACATTAGTAAGGAGTCTCGTGCCTGCAGGGTGTGAGGACAGTGCTTGTCCCTACCCACCCTGCTAATCCACTGCTCCCAGGGCGTGACCCCAGTGCATGCTGTGCCCCGCATTACACCTGAGGTCACCTCCCCATCTCTTACGGAGATGACTCAACATTTAAATTTATGCCTATTTAACCTATAATAGCATACTGGACCCCTGCAGAGTGCAACAATATTGCCTTCTTGACTGCATACTTCACTGCATGCCTTGTCAAATTGTTCTTAAACTTAATACTTGCCAATTGCCCTATTTACTTATCATAAACTGATACCAAATTAAATAAGTCAAATTAAAAACAAACCAAATTAGAAGGATGCCCAAACATAATTAACCTATTTAACCTACTCAGCACTGCTGAGGAGGCAAAACAAGCGATCCACTTAACTAATTGCTTGCCAAAATTCCTCCTCGGCTCCTCTAAAGGCAACCGTCCAAGACAACAGCACTAGAGGGGAGGTGGGTGGGGCTGACTCTTTGCCTCCACGCTGTAAACTGCCACTCTCTGTTGCTCTCCAGAGGCTTGCCCCGCCTAAAAGGGGTGTGCCTCACAAACTCCCCGTGCAGCGCATTTGCACACGTGCAATAGGGGAAGGCTGCCCGACAGCCTCAGTCAATTTCAGCAGCGGAGCCTTCTAACAGGCAACCACTGCGCGGCCCCATCTGAGTCTCTCCTCCACGAGGCTGGGGGAGGGGGCCCGACAATTAGCCTGTCGCCGCCATTTTGGCGGCGAAAGGGCCTTGTCTGGAGGAAAGACATTGGAATCAGTGGAATAAGAAGCATCCAGACTGAGGAGAGGATAGTTCTCTCCTCATGAGTCCCCCAAATCTCACTCTGCTGTCAACAACAAAATGGTTTCAGGTTGGCCCACTCATCCTGTCTCTGGGAAATTCAAGGGCCATTGGTGAGCAAGGTGATATGGGGCACAGTCCCCTTTCTAAATTTGGCCTCCTGTGATGCCAGACCCTCCAACAGTATCTTTTTGGCCAGTATAGTAATGGGTTGGGTTATCTTGTTCTGGCTCCCTGCAGTGTAAGGCCACTTTCCCACGAGCTGTCTCACTGCAGTGGGAGCTTGTGCTATCCAAATCTAGCGCAGCTCCTGTCTCATGGGAAACGAGGAAGTGCAGCTCTCACGCAGGCACGCTCGCTCAACTACCCTGTCCATTGCACGAGCACGTCTGCATGAGAGCCGCGCTTCCTTGAGTCCCACGAGATGTGAACTGCACTAGATTTGAATCTGCCGCAGCGAGACAGCTCGTGGGAAAGCAACCTATGTTTTGTACCAAGTTCGACAGACAAAGTGGATCATTAAGACCTCATTACTCCAGGAGGAGAAAGTTATGACTTCTTTGCCTAAACTAAGAGACTCCGCTACTGCTATCACATATTCATTGCTGGGGGCACCTTTTCTCACTTTAATAAGTTTGGGATAAGCACTGCTATCAAAGAAAAAAGAAAGGTAACACCCAGGCAGGAGGGAACTGTATGCCTGGGAGCAAAGATGAAAACTAAAAAAGGTAGAAGGGGTGTTGGTTTGCTTGTGAGATGATTCTTTAGCATGCTGAGAGGGACTGTCACTGCTTTCAACTGTGATCCTCTTATTGTCTTTAAAACTAAAACTTTAAAGCCAAAGTCAATGCACCCATTTGAGAATTTTGACTTTTCAAATATAAGGGACACTTCAGGCTAAGCTGCTACAGATTACTGAAATAAGGGGCATCCATGGAATTGCCATGTTTGGAATAAGAGACGTCCGTTGTGTAAATAAGGGATGTATGTTATGTTCTCTCGAAATAAGGGATGCTCCTTTGAAATAAGAGGCCTGGTAACCCTAAAAGCAAGCAGGGCTCAAGCTGGAAGCTGGGGGACAGTCTTCTCCGAGTATGTTAGATCTCCATTTTCCCATTGAAAGCCCCAAGAGTCAGAATGAAATTCCTATTTGTTCTTAGAACCTGAGAGACTTTCCACTTCCATCCATGTTATTTTGTACCCAGATAAGATCCCATGATTTTGGATGGTAGTGATTCAGGGTTGAGGCTTTGGGGTGGAGTAGCAGGAGCAGAGAATTCACAACTGTTTAAACACTCTACAACAGCATGCCCCACTTGTAAACACATGAGCATTTCCATCCAGTCACCACCATGGGCTGGATGCCCAGATAGTAGAAAATGGCATAACTCTGTTGTAGAGTGGCCAGAGATGCAAATTGCAGAGGACACTTATGAGAAATACAGGTTGCAGGGCTGCATTGTCTCCAATGCAGCCCTGCAACCTGTATTTCTCACGTGTCCTCTAAAATTTGCATATCTGGCCACTCTACTCTTGAGTCCAAAGAGCTGGGCTAATTTAGACCAGTTGAGGACTTGGCTTTGTGGTTTTAAACTGGGATAAGAGGATGTCCCTAAGTTTAGTTCTCTCAGCCTCCATGAGAGCTTATCTTAATGGCATTCTCCTGCCCAGCACAAGGCTAAGAAAATGCTAATCTCAGATGGCGAAGAAAGGCAACAGACAGTTCTTTTCTATTTCTGATCTGAAGGGCTGCACCTCCAGCATAACCGAAACACAAGACATACAGCCAGCTGCTCATGCCACCCCGGCCAAGAGCCAGAGGGGAACTGAATGCAAATTGCAAACTAACTACTGGAGGAGCTTTTAAGAAGTACAGTCTCACCCATATCAGCCAGCTCACTTCCTTCCATGCAAGATCCTGCCCCTTTGTCCTTGCTTGAGAGAGTGCCCAAATCAGCCATGTTTTTGTGACAAAGTACAGTTACTTGTGCTTCTCTTTCAGCAGCCATTGACCTGCTGGTGAATCAAACTCCAGCTGTTATCAGTGAAATGGAAGGGAAGGTGAACCAATACAGTGTACATTCAACATGGACAATGGCTTCAGCTTAACATACGATGTTAAGTGGTATAAAAATGGGACTGACAGACAGGAGAAAGAGCTCAAAACAGGCACAGCTGCCCAGACACAGCTGAATGTCTCAGGCGGCCTGGCCTCTCTCATTTTGATGAATCCTAAAAGGGATGACTCTGGGATCTACAGATGTGACTTTGGTAAAAAAAAGGCTGTGGGAAAGGAACCAGAGTGACCATCCATGGTAAATAACAGCATTGTCAAATCTGGTCTTCACTGTTCTTCCAGTGGGCATCTCAGATCAGCACAAACACATTGTAGACCCTCCCCTGGACTCTTTGGTAGGAGATTTTTGCAGCTGGCGTATGCATATTGGAAGCTGTGGTGCTGGATAGGGGCCTAGCTAGGTTGGAATGGGCCCTGGTGCAATAGGTGGAATGCCCCGTTCCCTTATCCCTCCAGCTGCTTTCCCTGTGGTAGCGGCTACAACTGCACCAGGGACTGTGGGCCCACCAGACTTTTGAACCCTGGTGCAACTGCACCACTTGTCCCTATGACAGCTATACCCTTTATACTGGAGACCATGGCATGTGCAGCTTCCTAGTGGCGCACTGTGCCCTTGTCTCAGCAAGGCAGGTAGTGGGTGCATCCACTTGGGGCCCTAAGCAATTGTCTGATCTGCCTATGCCTACTACCACCACTGCTGGTGTCTCATGTTCGCCACATGCCTGTCTCCATTCTCTTCTCCTGATCTCCCTTATGTAGCAGTTCCATAATGTTGTCCGCTTCTGTTCTGCAGCCCACTTTGGGGCAGGTGAATCGCAAAAGATTTTGATATGCTTCCCAATATTCAGTAGCTTATCCGAGACTCTCTGAGCAGCAAGCTTTCCTCTCTTCTTTCTCTTGTGTGATCTCCGATACTTCTCTGTTGTGGGCAGGCAGTGTTACTAGAGGAGACTTACTCAGGCCGCTTTTAGACGTGCAGCTGGATCAGGCGCGGGAGCGGCGAAAAAGCCACGGTGCTGTTTTAGATGATCCAGAAGCGGAAGTTGTGCGTGTGATCCAGCGCCACACATTCTTTTCCGGTATGTCACCCCAGAGAGATCAGGGTGGTTCGATCGCGGTTGGCAAAGAATGCACGGCCCCGGATCACGCGCACAACTTTCACTTCCGGTTCATCTAAAACAGCGCCGGGGCTGTTTCGCCGCTCCCGCGCCTGATCCCAGCTGCACGTCTAAAAGCGGCCTCAGTGGTATTGCTGATTTTGCTTCCAGTTCTGGAACCAGAAACCAGGAAGTGTCAAGGATCAATGCTTACCAACCTCCTTTGTGAGCTGCCATGTTAAGGAAGCTCCCTATAGCATGTTGGGGTAGTCTTTAAAATAGAGAAGCTTGTGAGAACCTCAGCACAAGCAAAACCTATGAGAGAAATTTGGGATCCATGTACATCCTGGTAGCAAGGGCGTACCTACAATTGGACAAACAGGGACATTCATCCCGGGGCCCGTACTGGCTGGGGACCCAGTATCCAAGGTAGCTAAGCCACTCTCCCCTGCCCCTTTTTTTCTTTTTTACATTGCCACCTGAGCTGGCTGGGGGCCCTTCCAGCTGCTGCATGGGCCTCCTCCCTGCCCGCGGTTGCAACATTGTGTCCGACACAATGTTGCAACTGCGGGCAGGAAGAGGGAGGGGCCTCATGCAGCAGTCTGCATCAGGTAGGGTGACTATACCTCCCCTTTAAAAGATGCTTATGAAAAAATACATGGTGCAGGGCTGCGCTGGAAGCAATGCAGCCCTGCAACATGTATTTTTCATAAGTGTTCTCTTTTAAAGGGGAGGTATGGCCACCCTAGCATTATGCCAGGTCACACTCGCAAGCCTCGCAGCTCGGCTTGCCCCCTTGGTGCTGCGTTGCAAAGAAGGAGTCCTCCTCACCAGTCCAGACCCAGTCCAGGCAGGGCTGGCTTGAGGGAGGCCCAGCCTGAGTGGGAAGGTGCCCGGCAGCGGCTCCACTCCGTAAGGGAACCGTCGCTGGGCACTTTCCTGCTCCAGCGCTCCCCGCATCGAGCTGGACCAGCCCACCTGACCAGCCCCCGGCCTCCAGGACTGGTTGGGTGGGCCGGGGCAGCAATGGCACTGCTGCTGCTGGCCGTGCTTGACCCCAGCGATGGATGGGCCCAGCAGCAGGCCACCAGCAGCACGCCGCAGACTCTGCAGAGAGCCTGTAAGTCCTGAGCACCAGCAGCCCAGTGCCCCTAGGCCGGCCGGCCGGCTTCACCACTGGCAGGAAAAAAGAGGGGAGGGTCCCATGAATATGTCTCGTCCCTGGGCCCATCCCAAGCTAGCTATGCCCCTGCCTGGTAGCTGTGGGTCGCTACCTTTGATCTCCCTGTCATAAGTTTTGAAATCACTTTCTTACTTTTATGTTACTAACCATTATTATTTTATTTGCCATTATTATTTTAGTCATATTTTAGTGTATATCAAAGAAAATTCTTTGCCCCTCTCAAACTTGGGGACCCAGTACAATTGTACCCCCATTCTCCTTATCTCATTGGGTCTGAGCACAGGTTCTGGGTGAGGGTAAGCTAATCCTCATGGTCTCCAAGCTGTCTAGCCCATTACAAACATACTAGAAACCCCCCCTTCTCCAGACACCTCTCCATGTATTTCAGTTATGGGGTGGGGGTAAGGGGGGCAGAAGACTTGTTTGCAATAAGGAAAAATCTGAATTAGTGAGGTCAGATAAGAAGGTTTAATATCCATTCTTCCAATAACTGAGCCCACCCATACTCCTCCCAAAGGTGCTGATGATGCAATCCATTATCCCTTCCTTTTGCTAATAGGCTTTCTCTAGTAGCGGCAGCAATACAGGGGCCCGGTTCACCATCCCTTCCCCTGCTGCTATGCCCTACGATCCCTGTGATGATGGCAGGGCAGTGACCAAATCTGCCTTCCTCCCCTGGTCCTGCAGTAAGGACAGTGTGATTATCATCCCATCCTGACTCCATCACACTCTCCAGCAGGACAGCAATTGATATGCGTTTCTTTCTGCAGAAAAAAAGAAAGAGTTTGGCAGCACCTACGTTATCATTGGAGCTGCCATGGGGACACTTCTCTCCTTGCTGGTGCTTGGGGTCTTACTGTGGAAGTGCAAGCGGAGATCCAAAGGTAGGATTTGTTCGGATGGTGATAGATGTGGTTTCCCTTAGTCTGTTCTTTGCACCCTTCTTTTAGCTGGGATTTGGGGGATTTTTTACCAGTGATTGTACCATCGTATTGGGGATGGGAAATTGGGGGTGGGTGGGGGGTGGGGTAGACTAAATGTCCTGCATGCTGAAGCCCCACATCTAAGCACTGAGCAGGTACAGCATGGGCAGCAGTAGTGCAAGTTTCCCATTATACTGCCCAGTTAACGCACCTTTCCCCCTGGCCTGGAGGCAGGGTTGCCATCTTTCCTGAAGCTTTGACCCAAAGGGGGTGGGGCCATCCCAAAAAAGGGCATGACAAAGCGACTCTCCTGCCTCTTTCTGACATGGCAACATCCAGTTGGGAGCGCTGTGATATTACAATGCTCTGAAGGAGGCAGGGCCATGTCAGAATGGGGTGTGGAAAAAGGACTTTCCTGTCCCTTTTTGCCATTGCCCTACCCCTTTGGAATATTGTGACATCACAGCGCTCCACAGAGGGTGAGGTCACATCAGAAAAAGAGCATGGAGTCTCTTTGTCCCACCCCTTATCAACCTCTCCCTACCAAAAACCCCTTCCCTATGTTATCCAAGCACCCTCACATAACCTGGGGACATCCATGCTTCACCTGGAGCCCAGAGATGACATCTCAAATCCCAGAGACTGCAAGTCAACCCAGAAGGGTGGTAACCTTCGCTGGAGGGGATCACCTCCAGGTATGAAGAGGGACTCTGTCTCTATGCCTTAGTCCAGCTTTGGCCTTCATGCTAAGACTACTGGAGAGGGGTATCAGTTAGAAGTGGCCCTTGGGCAAACCCATGCTTGATGGGACTTCCATCCGCCTGCCTGCTTTGCTCCTTGCACCCCAGGAGGAGTTGAGCTGGCATCCATGTTCAATGCAGGGTCATCAACCCCCTCCAGAGATGCCCTCATGGTACATGTGCAAACTGTGCTGCCTGCTATATCAAGTGGGGCAGGAAAGGAGCGGGAGATGTACAGCACTCTCCACGCATTCCTGCCCCCTTTCTGATTGATATGGCTGCCCACTTCGGTACCTGCAGGGCCAGCCCTGGCACTAGTTGCAATCACATTTGCAAATGGGAGCATGTGTGATGTGGTTACCTCTCCATTAGGAACCATATAGGCCATGGCGTCTTATTCCATTTACACTGCCCAAAGGTCATAATAGAATATAGGATCAAAAACCCTTCTGTTTAAGAGAGGATTTAAAACTCTTACAAATTCAGTCATACTCCAAAAAGCATGGACATTGTAAGTCAAGGCTCCTGCTTTAACTTGCACACCATGTAAACAGTAAAGACGTTATACACTAGTATTGCATATTGTGTTCGCTTCCAACTTAGGCTCCATGCACCTATGCTTTGTCTTTCAGCCCTAATCCTCTTCTTGTGTAGGTTGGGGACACAACACTGAAGCTGGGGACAGCAAGCGCCTCCCTGCCCCAACATTCTGTACTTGATCTCTGTTTACACTGTAGCCACAATTGCTCCTTCATTTATAGCTCCCCTGTCAAGCAGCAGCTGTCACCCAAACCTTGTCCCTGAATACAAATCACCCATCTCAGCCTTCTCCCCTCATTTATACCTCCCAGCACCTGGGTATCCCCTCCCCCAAAACACGCTGCTTCGCACCCCTGGCTGACTCTGAACCTTGTCTCCCCATATACACCCTTCCAGTATCTGGCTGCCTGTTGCTCATACACACACTGCTCATCACCCTTGCCTACCCCCAGTCTTGTCTAACAGTACACATCCCGTACCCATCAACCTTCTTCTCCCCATATGCACCTCCAGTACTTGGATGTCTCGTTGCCACCAACCCAACTGAAAGCACATATGAAAAATGTACCTAGACTTCACCCCCACCCCTGGATGTCCCCCAAACATTGTCCCTAACATATCACTCATCTCTTATTCTCCCCACCCTTATCAACCGTACCTCCTCCCCATTCAAATAGTACTCTCCACCCCTCACTGCCCCCAGCCTTCTCTGTGAATATACCCCCCACCTTTCAGACTTGTCCCCCAATATGCACCCCTCCCAGCACCTGTATGCCCATTGCCAATAGATATGTTTCCCCCCACCCCTGCCTGCCCCCAGCATTGTCCATGCAAACACATTCCCCATTTCTCAGCCTTGTCCCCCACATAGACACTCTCCCAGCACCCCGCATGATATAGACACTTCCCCCACTGCCTGGCTGCCTCCAGTCTTGTCAACATTCCTCATCCATCAGCCTTGTTCCCAACATATAAAGCCCCCCCCCCCCCAGTACTCAGCTGTCCCAACCTAAATGAAAGGATATAGAGAAAGTAGGGGGTCAGACCCTCTGCTGTCCCCAGCTTCAGTGTTGCCCCCAGCCTGCAGAGGAAGAGGATTGGGGCTGAAAGACCAATGCAAAATGTGGGGGCATGGAGCCTATTTTGTAAATAAGCACAATATGTGAGACTGTACAATGTCTTTACTGCTGACATGGCACAGAAATTAAGGCAGGAGTCTTAACTTACAATTTCTATGCTTTCTGGAGCATGGTTGAATTTGTAAGAGCCTTAACTCCTCTCTTAAACAGGAGGTTTTTTGATTCTATAATTTCCATGATTTTTGAAAGGTTTCTCTAAATTCCCCTTCTACAACAGTCTGGCCTCTAAAGTGCCTATGAAGAACTTTAGAAGGCCATAAGCTCCCACAACCACAGCAAAGTATCAGTCTATTATAGGAGATTTAAAAAAAATAAAAATTATTCCCCCCCCCCAATTATAATTTCATAATCTAACCTATTTTAACCTATTTACCTAATATAACCTATTTTAACCTATAACCTATTTACCTATAACCTATTTTTAAAAATATCTTAACCTATAACCTAGTTAACATAAATAAGATTTAAATTAAATAATAAAATATAACTATTAAATATAGTGGGGGAAGTCAGACACAGTCATTGTCCTGCGCACTTGGCAGGACTGTAATGGTAGTGGCAAGAGGTCAGGGAGGCTGAACATGCCCTGCACTCTAGAGGCCTCTATTGCAGCACAGAGCAGCCATCCATGTTCCACTAGGGAAGCCTGGTAGTCTTCCCATCCCGCCTTCTGGCCCTGGAGCAGGGAATAGTAGCTGTGCAGGCGGCGTACTTACTGTGACAGATCTTGGCACTCACTGACAAGCCCCATCATATTCTACATGCAGCCCATCAATTGCCGCCTGCACAACCTGAATTCCCTCCTGCGTCCATGTTATGGCATTGGGCACGGGCAGAGATGGTGCCACTCCTAGACCAGGCTGCGGAGAAACAGGTGGCGGCTGCAGGAGCTCAACAGGTGGAGGGGCTTTGTCCCCTCTGCTAGCAGCCCGCTTGGCTGAGTGTTCTCGCCTCTGGTCCCATCAGCACTTTGCCAAAAGCTCCACCTGCTCTGGGTTGTGTGGTGGCCTCTGAGCACCCTACCTTGTACTGCCCACCTCCATGGTATGAACCAGCACTAGATGGTAGTGCAGGGAAGAGAAGCCATGATCAGCCCCCTGTGCGCCACTGCAGCACAGCAGATGCACTGTGCCTCCTCCAGAGCCATTTTGGGGGACTGAATGATGAGTGGGATGAGTGCTTCTTTTGTCCTTTCGGCCCACCATGGCCAGGGTCCCGAACCCACCCTCCAAGATCTGCCATCATCCCCCTCAATTCCCCACACCCCACTCAATATAATCTGTCTTCTATCTCTGTGGCTGCCCTAACACAAAATGAATGGAGTTATGTCATTTTCTCTGTTTCTGGTGTTTTCCTTCTGATTCCATCATATTTAATCAATTTCTGGTGTTTTCTGTCAGCTTCTGGCATTTTTGTCAATTTCCAGTACTTTGTCAAATTCTGGAACTTTCTGGAACTTTATTCTGCCACCGTTTGTTAGGCTGGACACGGTAAACATGTGTATGGTGGCTGTGTGGGGGGGGGGGGGGGGGGGGGGGGGGGGGGGGGGGGGGGGGGGGGGGGGGGAGTCCACAGACCAAATCCAGACTCCAGTGGGCTTGTGTCTTAACACTTTTTTAAAACAGCCCCTCTCCTCAATAGAGGTACCAGCCCGCCCACTGAACCTGTGCCAGCCTTCTGCACATGCATGACACAACTTTGTACGTTCACTCTCCATCCTTACTTACAAACTGCATTGAACTTTCAAATTCTAAACTCTGGAAATGACTAGAATGCACACTTGAATTTTCTGACACCTCTACACATATAGGCAGATACGTTTAAATACATTTTCCCCTGTCAACAAAATGAGGTCACAAATCCCAGGAAAAACACTTCTGCCTCAAATTTTCATATAACTCGGACAGTCTCACCCAAACTGTCTGAAACTTGCACTGCTTCTATTCCTCACCCAAGCGTTCCTCCCTAGAAAATTTCACAGTGATAGGTTAACTCAGCTCAATTTTTATAATGAGTAGAATTTTCATGATTTTAATGGTGAGTGCAACCTGCCTTAACTATAGAGCTCCCTATGATCAAATGGTTACTTTGGGCCTTGGCTGAAAGGATGTATTGTTTATTTTAAATTTTATTTGTATGTATCCCCTTCTGGGGACTTTGTGTTCCATGTGCTTTGAAATGGTCTTCAACCATGCAATAAACTTACTACTTACTATAGAGCTACTCCCACGATTCTGTAATAACTACTTGGACACAACCAACCTATGCATTTCCCCCCCACAGAAATACCACAAAGTCAGCCCCAGGCAGAGATGGATCCAATAGAGAGGGTAAGTTGGACTACTTTGTAGGAATTGAGTATTGTGTCACTGGAGTCAGATTACAGGATTAGGTGGGGGTGGAGGGCATCATTATTGTTATTTATTCATATAATGCCAGCAATGTACCTGGCACTGTATTTGTAAAAGAAAGGGGATGCCAGGGCTCAGGCCTGCCCCAGCAGTCCTGGCCTTTGATGCCAGAAGCATGAGGGTATTCAGAGAGCTGCTGGAGCTGCCCTGCCAGGCTCATCAACCTCTTCTCCTGCCTCTTCTTTGACAGCCCTTTATAAGGGTTGGATTAAGTTCCATGGGGGCTAGAGATTGGTGCTGCCACCACCAGGGATTAGCTGTTTAGTGGCAAAATATTGTCCCTGCCAAAGAGGCTCTTTGGTGGCAATAGCAGCCTCCTCCCTGCCCATCCACAGAAACACAGGCCTGTTGGAGAAACTGGGGCTGAGGCTGTTGCATTTTGCTGTGGGAGGGGTCTTGCAGAGTAGCACCAGTGACAGCAAAGGTCTGGAAGTGGTGTTGGGTTGAGCCCTGGCACAATTAAGCCCTGCCCTCCTAGAGACCCACTCTCCTGCAGCAAACATGGCACTTGTGGGATGCTCCTGGCAAGTCAACAAATCGCATGATTTATAATTGGATTTAGGTGAGATAGATGCACAAACACAATGATTGATACCAAGTGGGCAGGGGGAAGGCCAAGACTAGTTCCTTGTTCCTTATGGGTTTTATTCACATACATACTTGAATATAACAAACCCCATAAAAATGCAAACTGTACAAAAAAATATAAAATTCCCATTAAAAACAACTCTCTGGACACTATCCCTGCCTTCTAAATGTCTGGCCAAATAAACAGGTCTTGCATTGAGTGTTAAACAAACAAACAAGACTGTAGCCCACACCAGGTGAGTGTCCACCTGCCCATTTATTAGGTGTTCACTCCCATTTGCCATTTAGCCTGCATTAATGGCAAGGTCCTGGAGCATGCGGAGCCCACTGTGCGGGCGACTGTAAGTTAATGTATGCCCACTTGTCCGTGTCCTGTTAATTAGGTTGCATGTAGCCTCCACGTGTACAGGTCCGCCAGCACCATAGAGTCGTGGACAAAAGCCTAGAGCTTTCCGAGGAACAACCACTTCTGGCCCCTCTCTCGACTCTCTCGTGCACATAACATCTGCCTTAAAATCGCGCCAATCGCACCATTTTCAAACATGCATTCTCCCAGCTCATCCTGATTGGTAGTACGTGCCTGCAGGTGCTTGATGTTTCCTAGCCACTGCATTCTTGGGAACAACTTGTGGAGGATTACCATCACCATGGGCATGGCTCAAACCAACAGCCAGGCAACAACCAGCACCACTACCACCACCATGCAGTCTGTCACTCTCCATCTACCGATCCACCCACCAACACTGCATTCCCTGGACCGAGGAATAGACCATGGCCTTCATCGCTCTATGGGAGGGAGCAGAAGGTCTAATATGCCCTGATAAAATGCTACAGGAATGAGGTGGTGTTTCAGGAAATCTTGGTCCAAATGACACAGAAGGGCTACACCCAGGACATGAAACAGTGCCAGCAGTGGTCTAAGAACTTGAGGTGCGGATACAAAGAGATCCAGGATAAGAACTTTGCCTCTGGCTGCCGGAGGCAAACATCACCCTATTATGTGCTCCTTGACCAGTTCCTGTGGATGGAGCCATTGTTGCATCCTGCCTGTATGGCTATGCCTTTGTCAGAGGCCAGAAGCGGGTGGATATGGCTCCCTCATTGCCCACTCCCACTGCAAGTGCTCCCAGTCCCACCATGGAAGCCACAACCACCAGTGAAGATCACTCCACATGCCCAACCCCACCCTGAGCCAACATGGGTTGATGCAGACATGGACAGCATGTCTCTCATAGTGTAACTCCTTGAGCTCAATAGCCAGCCCTTGTTCAAGGACCTGGATGCCACCTTTATAGAGGAGGCAGAGGAGAATGGTAAGTTAAAGCACCGGGGGGATGTTTGTTGCATTTACACAGCTGCTTGTTAAAGGCTTCCATTTATTTATATTTGTTATTGTTTACTGTGTTGACAGGTGGCCGGGAGAACATGGAGGAGCAGCAGAAAAATCACTGAGCAACGCCCCACAAGACGGGAATGGTAGTCACAGAGAGTGGGTGGCAAGGCACCATGATGGCCCTGCGGGTTGGCAGGAGAGGGAGGGCACCATGGTGGGACAGTGGGCTGGAGGGGGGAAGGCATCTTAGCGGGACAACAGGCTGGTGTGGGGGAGAGGTGGCCAAATGGCAACTGAGGGAGGGGGAAGATGGTATGAAAGGCTCTGCTTGATTTCTATATGTCCTTCACTCCTCTGTTTTGATCGTGGGAGAAGAACGGCATGGTGCTGGGATCCCACCGCATAGGGTTGAAACGGCAAGCCACCGCGGTATCTGTTTCTGACAGAATGAGCTCTTTTGCAGTGAGTAGCATGGTGCGATCAAGACAGTCATTCCGCTAATGTTGTCTGCAATCTTCCGCAATTTCTGCCAGCACTTTCCGACATGTGGTGACGGTGCAAAAGTAGTGGAACAATGGGCATTTTTACATGCACGTTAAAGTTCCAGATTTTTCAGTCTTCTGGGTTTACAAGTCCACAAGTCAGTTCCGGATGCCTTTTTCACACACACGCTGCCCTGAGGCAGTTCCTGAATGCATTCTTCACACAAACGCTGCCCTGAGGCAGCCTAAAGTAGCCGCAGCTGTAAACGTGACAGGCTACCATGGAAACCAAGTGACCACCGCTGCCTGGAGCAAAGCAGTTTACCAGGAAAACCTTTTACACACAAATGTTCTGGGAGAAGTTCTATGCAGAAGTTCAAAGATCCGGATGTTTAAGATCTGGGTGAGTGATTTAGACACACCGAAAGTTCAGGATGTAACAGCAAATATCCAGGAGAAATGTGTGTGTAAAAACATGCAATGTTTCTTCTGACACTTTCCAAGATTATTTTGACACTTACTGAGATTATTCCGATAATTCCAATATCGCAAAGCAAATGGTGAGGAATTAGCGAAATACCAGGGGAAAAGCTGTGGAAAGTTGCAGGCAATTCCAAAATGGCAGAATGAAATGTCAGCGTGGAAAAAGTTGCCGCTTCAGCCCTACCACTGCAACTGCCACTCCAGCAGCCACATAGGCCAGCTACTCATTCCCGCTTCCCTTCTGCAGTTGGAGGGCTGAAAATTGAACATGCAGGGGTCTGAAACACAAGGGTGGGAAGGTGGGTGAGGTGGTTTGAGCTAATGACTTTCCTTGTTGCCTTGCTACAGGTCTGCCAGCACAACAGGCACAGACAGAACCCTCAACCACAAGCACCCAAGAGATCCAGGACCTGCAGGTCCACAACTGGTGGAGCAGGGAGGATTTGGCAAGGGAGCTGCTTAGGAGACTATGTGCAGGGCCCTGAGGGAAACGTGGGTCTGCGATTCGCAGATTTCCCACGGAATTCCCCTCCCCCCGCGGAATCTCCTGCCCCGCTTACCCCAGCGCAGAATTTCTAGCCTGCGCTGGGGGGACACGGGGCAGGAGATTCCATGAGGAGAGGGGAATGAAAAAACCCTCGGGGCTTACCCTCCCCAGCCTCCCCAGTTGCCAGGGCTTGCCTCTCCCCCTTTAGATAATTAATT
>QEPC01002524.1:129471-141437 GCA_003113815.1 Sphenodon punctatus | reverse complement strand
GACCAATGCGGCCGCCGCGTCGGGCCGGATTCACCACGGCCCGGGATCCTGCCGGTGATCCCGGGCCGTGGCGCCCGGCCAGACGTTACTTTTTGTTGGTCCCCGCTGGGGATCTCTTTGACCACGCTTCCCGGAACATTCCCCCGACTAGCCCGGGAAGCATGGTTCAAATTGACCCCATGTGGGTATTGACCGTGGCGAACATCTGGTGGCCGCCAAACAGACGTTCGAGACACATTGACCACAGGTGGGTATTCACCGTGGTTCACTGTGATCTCGTAACGTCTGAAAATACCCATGGATACAAGAAACCAGGTGATGACAACATGCAAAGAGTAATCACTTTCACTTTCACTATAGGTGCTCAGTAAAGTATGTGATTTGCTCAATACACTCAGCCTTATGTACATAGCAAAAGGTTATTTCCAGCCACCAAGGTCTTGCAGATATAAACCCAGGCATGAACTTTCATGGGTGGGAGGGGATAGAAGGCGCTGGAACACCTCCCAGAGATGTAACCTGGAAGAAAGAAACAGCTGGTGTGGCATCTTCTTCCCATGGTCTGCTGCAGTTGTGTCTCATCATATGGTTGAGATGCTGAGGGGAGGCGGGTTGGTAGGTAGAGTGTAGCAGGAGGAAATGCAGTGTGACATCTATAAAGCAGCACCTCCAAGAACTCCAGGGTAGCAGAGGATGCAGCTCTGAGATCAGACAGCAGGAGCCCTGGGAACAGTGGTGTGGTTATACTGACAAAGTGTAAAGGGGCAAGGAATGAATTTTAGAACAAATTTAAGTTGCACAAAGTGGGTAGTAACCAGCTGGGAGCAGGGTTGCACAGTTTATTTGCTGTAGAGGGGAAGATGCTACGTTGGTTGTAGCCAGCATCTCAGAGAAATTTAGTGCAAGTAGGTCTCAATCTATTGCCTATTCCAGGGTCATTCAGATCATAAAGTGCTGATTCTAGGGAGCGACTCCCAAGAACTGCAAAAGAGTTTTTAATACAATGTAAACCAGTCTAATCTGGATCCTTCTAGCATATTTTGTGCACATGTTATTTGCCGGTGCACCCCCCCAGAAATGAGACATGGAGACATGAGCTGGAATTTAAATGGCTGCATTCTTTAATCAGACAGAGCAAGAATGTTGGTGAGATTGCTACTAAGCAATCGTGGGTCCAGTATTTTATTACGAACTTAATTCACTCTTTAAAGGTGTCTGGCCTGGATATGCCCTCCAATGCCAGCACCAACTCAACCTTAACATCATTCCCCTTCGAAACAGCTCCCTGGCCAAAGCCAAAGGGGGGAAAAACACAAGAGTAAGGAAAATGGTGCCGTTAAAGTTTGAGGGCCATGCTTGCCCTTACCCCCTTCCCAAGGGGATGATCCTGTTGTTAGCCATGCCTTGCTTATCGCCAGGTATCACACACACACACACCCCATCTCTTATGGAGATGACTCATTTCTATCCTAAAACTACCTAACCAACCTATTAACCATACTGGATGCCCGTAGGAGTGCGACATAATAAATGTAAGAAAACCAAATCACAATCAAATTACTTGCAAACCAGATAAATGACCAAATTATGTAGGAATTGTCCTAATCACCTATACCAGATTAAAGTTTAAACTATTTAAAATTATCAGCCGGGTCGAAAATGAATTCAATTAACTGCATTCAAAAACAAATTTGCTAATAATTAAACTAATTTAACCTATTCCAATACTGCTAAGAAGGTAAAACAAACAAGCATCCCATAAAGATTGAGGTGTCTGTCAAAATCCCTTCTTGGTCCCTTTTGTGATGTCACCACATCCTATGTGCTGCCGGAACACCCACTTCACCAGAGAACTAAATACAAAGCAGGAAATCGAGCAGCCCATAGGCATAGCCCTATCAAAGTAATATGAGCCCTCAAACTTCATCCCCAAAAGATGGAAACTGTTGGGATGCACTGGCAAAAGTCTAAATGCCGATTTCACATCACATTTTGCGAGGAGGGCACCCTCACCATATGCCCTAACCCTGTCTATTGCTTCGTCAAATGATGTATACCACACTGTTGATAGTTCCTTAGGAATGGCATCATTAACTGAGCGCCCTCTCGGGTATGATAGATGGTGGATGAGTCGGAACTTTCCCGGTGCCTTTTTTGGCACGATCCCGATTCTCTAAAGGGGATACCACGAAATTCTCGAGAGGGGGCTGGGCATATGGACCAGCCTTCATTGACTTCCTTCCTGATCTTGTCCTGCACCACTTTCTCCATTCCCTTAACCGATTTCAGGTTGGGTGGTTCATGCCCCTGACGGACAGCACCAACCCGGGATAACAAAACCAAACTCAAAACCCTGTAAAACATATTCCACCTCTGACTTGTCCGGGTGGTGACTCAAAGCCAACTCGAGTCTCTTAACATTAATTGGAGTTGGGCCCCACCCCTTTCCTTTCCTGACCCCTTGCTGACCGCCTTGGTTGTTTTGACCTGATCCTGATCCTTGCTGGTTCCCCCTAGCACCCACTGGTTTTCCCCTGTAACAGGTTGAAAAAGAAGGGGAACCACCACACACAGAATAAGCATGACGGAATTTGCAGGCTCCTCGCGTGCATCTCCCATTCCTGTTGTACTCCCAACAGGTGGCACCTCCTCCCCGCCTGCCATCCAGCCTATTGGGGTCATTAGCTGGGGCCACTCCCCCCTTTACTAATATATGCCCGCTACCTGTCTTGGGCACATTGGTCGTGTCAACCATGCAGTCAAGCCATACATCCTGATTGTGGCGATCCCACTGGAGCCCCAGTGTAAAGGATGCTCTGTGCCGGAAGGCCTCATCATACCGGAGCCATGCCCTGGGAGGTCCTATGCCGTAAGCCCTTTTCACTATGTCAGCATACTTCAGCAATTCCACTGCTCTTTCTGGGAAAACTTCTAGGGTTACCCCCAAATATATTGAAAATGCAGAGGACCAGTTTGCCTAATTCCTGTCTGCCTTGGACCACCGGAACCTTTCCCGCTTTTTCTGGTCATCTTTCTCAGCCTGATCCATGATGGGATCACCGAATAAGAGATCGAAGACATCTATGAATTCCCCCCTCCAGATCCTTTCCCTGGTGGCATAGGCCAGGTGTTCACCTATGGGTGCGGATAGGTCAGAATATCCCCCACCCAAGGGGGGGAGGGGACAATTGAATGGGGCCGGGTTAGGAGCCGTGACTGAGTGGTCCCCCCCCATGGCCCGATCCATCTTTTTGCCCCACTTCCAAGTTGGACTGGAACTCACTACCAGAGGGGGGTGGGACTGGTGTGACCTTCACCCATGCGCCATTCCACCACAGCATCTGCGGTGCCTGACGTTGACCCCTGCCTGGGGTGGTGGTGGTTTGCTGTACGAGACCTTGCTGTGTCCCATACACGCCTGGCGTGCCTGTCACCCTCGTGTTTCCCCTTAGGCCACTTTGGGCCTTCAGATTCCCCAGTTGCTGCCGAAGCTGGTGGTTAGTGTTCACTAACCAGTGTGCCTCCTGCCGTTGGTGACCCTTATCCCAGCCGCCATCCCCAGGGATTTGTCTGTGCTCACCTTCTTGCACCCATGGCAGGATGTGTCCATCTCCATTCCATGGGTGGTCCTGACCAGTTCTCCTCCGTCCCTCCAGCACTCCAAGCTCCCATTCTAATGCCTGTATTCAGTTCCACATTTCTAGGTCACCTGGATCCTTATCATCTCCACTGTCCTCTCTCGGGGGGGTTATCTGGTGCCCATTCGGACTCACCTGTTGGTATAGACATATCCCTCCCGGCCCTCTGAGGGTCCACCCCTTGGGGGGCACCCTGGGATGCCGCGGTGGGGGCCCTGGCTGCGCCAAGGTCAGCCCGTTGACCCCACCCTGTGTGCATCGCGGTCCCTTTCCCTAGGGGCCCTGGCCCTTCGCTCTATCCAGGTGGGCCACTATCCCCTGTCTGTGGCCCCCTGGTGGATGGGTACCCAGCCTCTCTGGCTTGCATAGGTGTCTCAAGGCTCATTATGGCACCCTGCCGGTCAGCCAATGTTCCCACCGGTCCTGGGACCTCCCTCTGGGTTAAGCAGGGGTTGAATTCCTCACCGTTCATCCAGTCCCCAAATCTGGCGGGGGGTGATATGACCCGCCCACCACACCACACCAGTCAGTTTATTTCTGCTCCCCCTTGTACCTCAGCCGGTTGCGAGGAGCTTTGGAGGGTCTCCCCCCTTCTATGGGCTCATGTGGGGTTCATGCCTCCCCTTCTCCCTCTCTTGCCTCCCGTAATGATGCCGCCAGGGCCTCGCAGGCCTGCAAGCAGCTCCTCATTTCCCCCCTCGTAGGAGGAGGGGGTGCCCCACCCACCCCTCCCACACTTGGGGGCAGCTGCTCTGGGGTCGGGGGCAGCACTTCGGTCCCTGCGCCCGCATCCTTCTTGGCTCGCTTCCCGCCAGTCGGGGGGACTCCTCCTTTCTTCCGACGCCCCATCGCCTGCCTTTCCACTCCACCTTCCCCATTTATCTCAACAGCCAGCAGTGCTCCTCAAATGCTGCTGACTGCTCGGGTTAGCTGGGCGCAATTGCTGCGCCCAGGCGAAAGGAGAACCGGTGCGAGCAGCAACTCCTCCCCCCCCTTGTAGCAAAGGGGGGGGCTTCCCCCACGCCGACCAGTCATGTGCAGCCTTCTGTGCACATGATGCCTGGGCGACCAATCAGAAGGTCCCCAGGCCGAACATACGGGGTTTCTCAACCCCCGCGGCTCATTCTCTCTCCCCCCTCCCTTCTCCTCCACGCTCACCTCAGGGGAGAAGGGGCGCAGCAACCTCCCCCTGCCTCCATTTTGCAGCGGAGGACCCTTTTCAGATGAACTATAAAGAGTGCCTGAAAATCAGATATGCTCAACAGCTAGCCAGTGTAACCCCTATAGCCAGATACACCTCACGCCTATATCCAAGCAAATAACTTACTCCCCAGAGTATCCAGATATGAGGTGATATTGTCCTCCCAGTATGGCAGATTTTGGATTATTAGAGTAGCTTCACAGACTCATAATGGAATTNTATTCCACCTCTGACTTGTCCGGGTGGTGACTCAAAGCCAACTCGAGTCTCTTAACATTAATTGGAGTTGGGCCCCACCCCTTTCCTTTCCTGACCCCTTGCTGACCGCCTTGGTTGTTTTGACCTGATCCTGATCCTTGCTGGTTCCCCCTAGCACCCACTGGTTTTCCCCTGTAACAGGTTGAAAAAGAAGGGGAACCACCACACACAGAATAAGCATGACGGAATTTGCAGGCTCCTCGCGTGCATCTCCCATTCCTGTTGTACTCCCAACAGGTGGCACCTCCTCCCCGCCTGCCATCCAGCCTATTGGGGTCATTAGCTGGGGCCACTCCCCCCTTTACTAATATATGCCCGCTACCTGTCTTGGGCACATTGGTCGTGTCAACCATGCAGTCAAGCCATACATCCTGATTGTGGCGATCCCACTGGAGCCCCAGTGTAAAGGATGCTCTGTGCCGGAAGGCCTCATCATACCGGAGCCATGCCCTGGGAGGTCCTATGCCGTAAGCCCTTTTCACTATGTCAGCATACTTCAGCAATTCCACAGCTCTTTCTGGGAAAACTTCTAGGGTTACCCCCAAATATATTGAAAATGCAGAGGACCAGTTTGCCTAATTCCTGTCTGCCTTGTACCACCGGAACCTTTCCCGCTTTTTCTGGTCATCTTTCTCAGCCTGATCCATGATGGGATCACCGAATAAGAGATCGAAGACATCTATGAATTCCCCCCTCCAGATCCTTTCCCTGGTGGCATAGGCCAGGTGTTCACCTATGGGTGCGGATAGGTCAGAATATCCCCCACCCAAGGGGGGGAGGGGACAATTGAATGGGGCCGGGTTAGGAGCCGTGACTGAGTGGTCCCCCCCCATGGCCCGATCCATCTTTTTGCCCCACTTCCAAGTTGGACTGGAACTCACTACCAGAGGGGGGTGGAACTGGTGTGACCTTCACCCATGCGGCATTCCACCACAGCATCTGCGGTGCCTGACGTTGACCCCTGCCTGGGGTGGTGGTGGTTTGCTGTACGAGACCTTGCTGTGTCCCATACGCGCCTGGCGTGCCTGTCACCCTTGTGTTTCCCCTTAGGCCACTTTGGGACTTCAGATTCCCCAGTTGCTGCCGAAGCTGGTGGTTAGTGTTCACTAACCAGTGTGCCTCCTGCTGTTGGTGACCCTTATCCCAGCCGCCATGCCCAGGGATTTGTCTGTGCTCACCTTCTTGCACCCATGGCAGGATGTGTCCATCTCCATTCCATGGGTGGTCCTGACCAGTTCTCCTCCATCCCTCCAGCACTCCAAGCTCCCATTCTAATGCCTGTATTCAGTTCCACATTTCTAGGTCACCTGGATCCTTATCATCTCCGCTGTCCTCTCTCGGGGGGGTTATCTGGTGCCCATTCGGACTCACCTGTTGGTATAGACATATCCCTCCCGGCCCTCTGAGGGTCCACCCCTTGGGGGGCACCCTGGGATGCCGCGGTGGGGGCCCTGGCCGCGCCAAGGTCAGCCCGTTGACCCCACCCTGTGTGCATCGCGGTCCCTTTCCCTAGGGGCCCTGGCCCTTCGCTCTATCCAGGTGGGCCACTATCCCCTGTCTGTGGCCCCCTGGTGGATGGGTGTCCAGCCTCTCTGGTTTGCATAGGTGTCTCAAGGCTCATTATGGCACCCTGCCGGTCAGCCAATGTTCCCACCGGTCCTGGGACCTCCCTCTGGGTTAAGCAGGGGTTGAATTCCTCACCGCTCATCCAGTCCCCAAATCTGGCGGGGGGTGATATGACCCGCCCACCACACCACACCAGTCAGTTTATTTCTGCTCCCCCTTGTACCTCAGCCGGTTGCGAGGAGCTTTGGAGGGTCTCCCCCCTTCTATGGGCTCATGTGGGGTTCATGCCTCCCCTTCTCCCTCTCTTGCCTCCCGTAATGATGCCGCCAGGGCCTCGCAGGCCTGCAAGCAGCTCCTCATTTCCCCCCTCGTAGGAGGAGGGGGTGCCCCACCCACCCCTCCCACACTTGGGGGCAGCTGCTCTGGGGTCGGGGGCAGCACTTCGGTCCCTGCGCCCGCATCCTTCTTGGCTCGCTTCCCGCCAGTCGGGGGGACTCCTCCTTTCTTCCGACGCCCCATCGCCTGCCTTTCCACTCCACCTTCCCCATTTATCTCAACAGCCAGCAGTGCTCCTCAAATGCTGCTGACTGCTCGGGTTAGCTGGGCGCAATTGCTGCGCCCAGGCGAAAGGAGAACCGGTGCGAGCAGCAACTCTTCCCCCCCCTTGTAGCAAAGGGGGGGGGGCTTCCCCCACGCCGACCAGTCATGTGCAGCCTTCTGTGCACATGATGCCTGGGCGACCAATCAGAAGGTCCCCAGGCCGAACATACGGGGTTTCTCAACCCCCGCGGCTCATTCTCTCTCCCCCCTCCCTTCTCCTCCACGCTCACCTCAGGGGAGAAGGGGCGCAGCAACCTCCCCCTGCCTCCATTTTGCAGCGGAGGACCCTTTTCAGATGAACTATAAAGAGTGCCTGAAAATCAGATATGCTCAACAGCTAGCCAGTGTAACCCCTATAGCCAGATACACCTCACGCCTATATCCAAGCAAATAACTTACTCCCCACAGTATCCAGATATGAGGTGATATTGTCCTCCCAGTATGGCAGATTTTGGATTATTAGAGTAGCTTCACAGACTCATAATGGAATTCTCTTCCCCTGGAGACTTGCCAAAGCCTGAGCCAAAGTGTTTTCTGGAGGCTGTGTAAAACCTTATTCTTTGGCCAAATATTTGGCAGGCAGGAATAGGGCTCTGGGAGGGATTTTTAAACTGTTTTATTGATATGTATATAATGTGTTGTTTTATGCTGTAAGAGCCCTGACCCCACAGGATGTGCAGGATAGAAATTTAAAAAAATAACTTTTGGTCCATGGAAAGCAGAATGGCACGAATGAAGTTTCACCTGTATCACTCTTGCTTTGCAGACTCGTCCCTCTCCTCCACCAGCTGATGATATCACTTATGCCAACCTGAACTTCCAGCCAAAGAGAGTACAGCCAGCTGAGGATGTTGTTTATACAACGGTGAAAGTATGTCCAAAGCAGGCAGATGGCAGAGCCAACGATGTCTATGCAAAAATCAATCGGCATCACCGTTAGGGGAGGGCAGTGGGGAAAGACCAGGAAGGATAGTCAGCATTTTCCATGCCCATTAAATGTAAATTTCCATGAAGTGATGGATTTACTTTTGGAGAAATGTATCAGATACATCAACCTTGGAGATCAAAGTCATCTTGCTTATGAATGGAATAGGAAGCAGTGAACACTTCCTCATCCACTGTCCTTCATAAACAAGCCTCAGCACTTACCTGTGGGCAAGAGAATTTCTACTGCCCAGTCAGTCCTTCATCTTCATTCTGATTCTGCCTGCCAACGAGCCAGATGTATAATAAACAAATGCCTGCAAAGAGTCCTGGGCTAAGACTAGGACCTCACATCGCAAATGAGATCATTGACTAGCTACCAGGTAGCATGGTTGTAACCTCTAGCTGTTATTGACACATAGGTGACTGGTAACTGTTGATAGGGGAGGGGGGGAGGGACAGGAATGGGAACTGGGCAGGGGTTCTATAGGGCTTCTGAAAATCAGGAGGGGACCTAGCCCCCATGCCTACCCCATGAGTCACCTATGTATTGATGGATAATGGATTTGAACCAGGAGTCAGACCCTTGAACCACTCATGTATAAGAAGTATCATGGGAACCACTCTCCTCCAGTGATGGTCCTGATCATGGTGAAGAGGCAATAAAGACCTTTCCCCCACAACCAAATGAATCTCAAGATCAGTTTTCCACTTCTCGTGTCATTGCTAATTGTCTCCATTATAGAGCTATAGCCATGGCTCTACAGTTAAGGCAGCTTCAAAGTCTCTTTGAATGGCGCCTATGCTGTTCAATGGGAGGTTTTCGGCAAACACATTTGTGACTGACCAAAAACTGTTGACAGGCTTTCCTGAGTTACTGTACTTTGTATATTATATTTAATGGCTTCAAAAACTAAAGGACAATGTGTATTAGACACTGGTGGTTCTCACTATAGAAGAAATGTTTTTTAAGCAACATTAGTACAAGTGCCATTCTCTTTTAATGGAAAAAAACGTACATCACGCACATGCGTGGTCGGTTCTGATCACTGCTGTGGGATACAATTTGCCACCCGTCTCATCCAGTCTGGTGGGGCAGGGGTAGCGGAGGCTGGTGGTGGGTAGAGACCTTGGGTAGGGGGTACTTAAGGCTGGTGGAGGGTACACAGCTGGGGTGGGGAGTTGTTAAGGCTTCCTGCTGGGTGGAGGGCTGGGGAGGGGGTTTATAAGGCTGATGGGGGGCAGATAGTGTTTTGTTTTGCCCTGTATATTAATTATGTATAATGTTTACGGTTGTTTTAAATTGTTTTTACATTGTTTTAAAGATTGTTGGAAGCCGCCCCGAGCTGCGTGCAAGAGGGGCGGGGTAGAAGTTTTATAAATAAAATAAAAAAATAAATAGTTGGGGAGGAGGGTAGTTCAGGCTGGTGAGAAGTAGAGAATTGGGATGGGGAGTTGGTAAGGCAGCCGGGGGGAGAGAGCTGCAGCAGGGGGTTAGGAATCTCCTTCAAACTTTCCCCTGGCTAATTGGATGATCCCTGCTGGAGCCACAGGACTGAGGAGCATTTAAATGGCCGAAGACCATTCCCTGGCTGAGTGCATCCCTCTCTGGGGTGTGCTTGACCAGCGAAGAATCTGCTGCTATATAAATGCTCCCCAGCTGCCTGACTCCAGCAGGGGTCATCCAGCTGGCTGGGGAAAATTTGAGCGAGGTTCCCTACAGCAGCGCAGCCTCCCCACAGTACTCTGGCAGGGAGAAATTTGACAAAGGTTCCCTGGTACAGTGGACCAGGGAACCTCCTTTAAACTTTCTCCCTGATGCCTGGATGTTCTGTGCTGGAGCCAGGCAGCTAGGAGGCATTTATACAGCAGGAGCCAATTCATTGACCAAGCACAGCCCTGCCTGGGGTGCACTGGGGCAGGGAAAGGGGCTGCCTGCTTCCAGCAAGCATCATCCAACCAGCATGGGGAAATTGGACTGAGATTCCTTTGGAGAGCGCACCTGACCTGGGGTGTGCTGTCCCAGGGAACCTCCATCAGATTTCCCCCCAGCTGTCTGGATGATTTCCACTGGAGACAAACAACTGGAGGGGGGGCATTTAAATGGATGGAGCCCCTTCCCTGGCCAAGCACATACCTACCTGGGGTGCACTGGGGTAGAGAAGGAGGGTAGGCCATTTAAATGCCCCCAGTCACCTGGCTCCAGCAGGAATCATCCAGTCAGCACAGGAAAATTTGAATGAGGTTTCCCTCACTCAACACAGCCGACCTGGGGTGTGCTTGCCCACGGAACCTCATTCAAACTTCTGCCAGTCACCTACAAGATGTTAAACAAAAATTTCCCCACTATCTGTTCTAGCCAATTAAGAGATATTTTAATTTCAATTCTCAAAAATAAGGGAAATCTCCTAATAAAAAACCTTAGGTTTAACAATAGAGTTAAGATGGCGTTAACATTTACTCAAGCTTTACCATCACAGTAAATTGTACGTTAAGGCATCTTTCTCCTACCTCACAATTGTTAAAAAAATAACTTGCATATAATACAATACTATTACATATTACAAAATCACCTTTACAAAACCAACAAATACATCCCTTTCAACTATAAACTAATTCACCCAAAAAACATTTTAAAAATACCATTCTTTCTCCAATTACTTGATACCTCATTGATGTATACTCAAAAAATAATATAATTTATGACTGAACTGAAATTAAAATGAATATCCGTTATATCGAGTTATAATATTGAATTATAAAAGAGTTTTTTTATTGTTTATTAATGGTGTGTAAAATTTAATTCCAGTTAAGTTGTAAATTATATTATTTTTGAGTATACATCAATGAGGTATCAAGTAGTTGAAGAAAGAAATGGTATTTTAAAAATGCTTTTGGCAATGTTTCATAACAAAGGCCCTACCTCTAAAATGGTCCGCTTTCATATAGAACCAAACACCTCCAGGCCTAGATATTTCCAGTGCAAATGGCTCCCAGGCAGGTGGAGCTAGCAGGCAGAGAATGTGTTGTCCCTCCCAATACTTACACTGTGTATACCTGGCTTCCTTTTCCCAAACTCAAGGCCAAGCAAGAATTTTTTTGACTCAAAAGTATCTTTTTCCTAGTATCTTACTAAAATGTTAGAGGTTACCATGTGAAAGTAATTTTTCAAATGATACAGATACTGACTGCCAAAAGTACCTTTTCTCTGATCAGATGGGGGTGGGTGGAAAAGGGCTGGTATCATAATACTCCAAGCTACTACTCAACACTGCTACATACGTATCACCCATTTTCAAGAGTGAGCCCCTTGGAGCCAAAAGAAAAAAAAGCACCAGGCCCTAGAGCAGCATGTGATAGCAGAAGTATTATGCTTGCTAGAGGATGCAGGCACATTAATAAAATGTTCCCAAAGGGTTGCTTAAAGAAGCTGTTGCACTTTGAGCAGGACAAATTTTGTATTCTACAATTCCCGCCCACTCAATCCAGATTCCACAAGCAGAATAAATTATACAAACTAACCAAATCCTGCAAATTTCAAGTGCAAATAAATTTCCTAGCATGGCATTTTATACTTTTTGAGCATCTCAAGTGTTACAAAACCTCACAAATACACATGGACTTATCCACTGGGGGCTCTTCTCTTCCCTAGTAGAGCATCATAAGAACATAATAAGAACATAAGAAGTGCCATACTGGGTCAGACTAACGGTCTATCGAGCCCAGCATCCTGTATCCGACAGTGGCCAGTCATGGGGGCCTGGGAGAAGCACCCAACA
>QEPC01002524.1:59500-83760 GCA_003113815.1 Sphenodon punctatus | reverse complement strand
CACGTGCTCTCCGCTCTTCCTCTGTCCCCTCCCTCACTCTCCCTCGTTTCTCCTGCTCACCTAACCACCTTCGACCCTTCTCCCTCGCTGCCCCCCATGCCTGGAACTCCCTCCCTGCCCACATCCGTCTTGCCCCCTCCCTCTGCTCCTTCAAATCCCTCCTCAAGACCCACTTTTTCCTCACCACCTTTCCCAATGCCTGCTAGTCGTTCCCATATACCTACTGTCTGCCCTCCTCGGCAGACTGCTATAACCAACCTGATTGTAACAAAACTAAGCACACGCAGCAGAGACTTCGCAGCCACTTGAATGTTTGTCTGTCTTCTCCCCTGTCTCTCCCACTGTCCCCCCTCCCTGTGTCCCCCTCCTTGTCTTTTAGATTGTAAGCCACAGGCAGGGACCGCATCTATTTCTGTTTTGTACAGCACCAGGTCACATGTCTGGCGCTATATAAATATTTATAATAATAATAATAATAAATAATATAAAATATAAATAACCAGGCAGTCATTCCAAGAACCCATCATTTTTTTCCCCTTTCAGTTCAGAAAAGTTCCAACCCTTTGGTTTCACTCTGTAGGTCAGTGACCAGTGATATCTTTATAAAAGGTTACTTGAGGCCATTCATGTCCTAAACTCAGGATATCTTAACAGAAAAACAATCTGAATAGGTTCCTTTTGGCCTCGAGAACCTTTAACATGAGGGACAATAGCATTCCCCCAAAGGAAGCTCTGAGATGGGTATAAATAGCCAGAAAGGACATTCCTAACTCTTAGACTGAGACTGCTTGCACACATTACACAATCTAACATTAGATAGGAATTAACATATTGTGTAAACAGCCTTCCTCATTCAGCAGGGAAATTAATGTTAGTTTCATTACAGAAGACAGGGCTGTCACTCATGTGAGTAGAAACTGTTAAAATTGAATGTGGGCATTCAAATTTAACGTTAGTTAAACTAATATAAGATTGGGGAAGGAGAGGGAGGGGCCATGGACGAGGGAGGGTGGGGGGAGGCAACCCCCCCTCAGCCCAGCCTGGGGGGCAGAGAGTGGAAGGACAGCCATGGGGGAAGACTCACCTGGCCAGTGGTGAAGCAGCAGCCCATTCCAAGCCCGATACATCGGGACCTTCCTCTGTGGGCGCAGGCCTGCCACATCATCAGGTTGTGCCTTCAAAGGAAAGCCCTGATGCACCAGGCTCGGGCTGCACTGCTGGAGCAGCTCCACCGCCAGCCAGGTGAGTGGATGGGGAGGGTGAGGAGGCAACCCCTCCATCCAACCCAGTCCAGCCCTCGGGGGAAGGGGGCCAGAGGGGGAATTGGGGGCCTATCGGCTGAACATGGGCACAGATCCATTGCAGATCCATCCCACTATAAACACACATGAGAAATCAACATGGGCATGCAGCCCATGTTGATCTCATGTTACTGCTGTTTTCTCGTGAGATTCAGTCTCATGAGAAAACAGAGAACATGGCCAAGCAGCCTGAGTTGTGATTCAAAAGGCTGATGTAGCAGCATCAGGAGGGGAAAAGCTGCTCTGGGATGAGGAGGACTGGATCCAGAATACTGCGAACTGTGCAACCAGAGACCCCAGTTTTCGGGGGCCCTGCAGGGGCCTTGAATACATGGCATCCATGAATAAACTTCAAATGACAACATGAGTGTGAGAACGAGCACTGGTGTAAAATATAGGCCCACATATCTTCAAATATGAGGAGCCCTGGTTAGTGGAGGGCTTGTCGCAATTCAAGAGGAGGTCCTGAACAATGCATATGGCCCATGAATAAATGAGAAATAACATTTGTAATCTACAGGCCTACAGTGCAGGGAGCCATGGACCCTGAAGGGAATGTTCCATTTCTCTAGCAGGTGAATCAGCGTGTGTCTGTCAAACATTCCTATGCAGGTGGCCCACACCACCATTTCATGCAGGGCGAGCCACAACTTTCCTCATTCCAGTGCTGGTGAAAAGTGATCTCCTTGTGGACTGGGCTCACGATAGATGCATCGAACCCTACCATTTTAACCTGGGTGACTGTGTTCTGCTGATCCCCATAGTGACTGCATCTTTCTCCGACACTCTGTTCTGAGATAGACAGCGTGCCTAGAGGCGGGCGTGGTGGTTCCTGAGTATCAGTGTGTATGACAGATGTGTGATGGGGCTTGTGAAAACAACATGCAAAGAAAACATGTAACATTTAAGATAAACAAAACAATAGAAATGTAAATGGATTGTGAATGGCTGAGATGTGACCTACGTGCAAGACAAGTGCAGAAGCCTGGAATGGCCATCACAAAGGGATTTAACCCATCAAAGAAAAAGTAACAGGAGATTCAGGAAGAATTCATTCTGCAAAATCCAAGCAGGGAGGAGGCACCAACCGAGTTCTATCTGGCTGAGAAAAACGGACCTTCAAAATATGAACTGATATAGCATAAGACTTTAGCTTAGAAAACTGACAAAGTAATGTAGATTTCTGTTATCTTTATTATTAGAGTGCTGGAGTGCTATAATAATAGTTAAGGTGTGTTACACCCTCCATTTTAAAGCCCCAACATTCTATTTGCTATAAAATTGGCATGATTAATGTTAGGTTCGTAAACTTTGTGGTGAAGGATCGCTGAAGTAAGTCGTTCGTGTTCTCCAAATTTCAGCCTCATCAGTTGAATAACAGCTGCCTGTTTTTTCAAATGTTAGATCGTCTTGATCTCGGCAGGGTAAATGGGTTTTGTGTTGGTTGGGAAGAGGTGTAAGCCTTTTAGAAAATTCAAGGAGGCTGGTGGGGTGTGCCTTTGGTTTACTTTTTTGTAAATCCGATTAGCAGTTTTTAAGTTATGACATCTTGAAAATTCAATGTTAGCCTATGAAGACCATCCTGAGTGTGGAGTGCTTGCNAGACTTCGCAGCCACTTGAATGTTTGTCTGTCTTCTCCCCTGTCTCTCCCACTGTCCCCCCTCCCTGTGTCCCCCTCCTTGTCTTTTAGATTGTAAGCCACAGGCAGGGACCGCATCTATTTCTGTTTTGTACAGCACCAGGTCACATGTCTGGCGCTATATAAATATTTATAATAATAATAATAATAAATAATATAAAATATAAATAACCAGGCAGTCATTCCAAGAACCCATCATTTTTTTCCCCTTTCAGTTCAGAAAAGTTCCAACCCTTTGGTTTCACTCTGTAGGTCAGTGACCAGTGATATCTTTATAAAAGGTTACTTGAGGCCATTCATGTCCTAAACTCAGGATATCTTAACAGAAAAACAATCTGAATAGGTTCCCTTTGGCCTCGAGAACCTTTAACATGAGGGACAATAGCATTCCCCCAAAGGAAGCTCTGAGATGGGTATAAATAGCCAGCAAGGACATTCCTAACTCTTAGACTGAGACTGCTTGCACACATTACACAATCTAACATTAGATAGGAATTAACATATTGTGTAAACAGCCTTCCTCATTCAGCAGGGAAATTAATGTTAGTTTCATTACAGAAGACAGGGCTGTCACTCATGTGAGTAGAAACTGTTAAAATTGAATGTGGGCATTCAAATTTAACGTTAGTTAAACTAATATAAGATTGGGGAAGGAGAGGGAGGGGCCATGGACGAGGGAGGGTGGGGGGAGGCAACCCCCCCTCAGCCCAGCCTGGGGGGCAGAGAGTGGAAGGACAGCCATGGGGGGAGACTCACCTGGCCAGTGGTGAAGCAGCAGCCCATTCCAAGCCCGATACATCGGGACCTTCCTCTGTGGGCGCAGGCCTGCCACATCATCAGGTTGTGCCTTCAAAGGAAAGCCCTGATGCACCAGGCTCGGGCTGCACTGCTGGAGCAGCTCCACTGCCAGCCAGGTGAGTGGATGGGGAGGGTGAGGAGGCAACCCCTCCATCCAACCCAGTCCAGCCCTCGGGGGAAGGGGGCCAGAGGGGGAATTGGGGGCCTATCGGCTGAACATGGGCACAGATCCATTGCAGATCCATCCCACTATAAACACACATGAGAAATCAACATGGGCATGCAGCCCATGTTGATCTCATGTTACTGCTGTTTTCTCGTGAGATTCAGTCTCATGAGAAAACAGAGAACATGGCCAAGCAGCCTGAGTTGGGATTCAAAAGGCTGATGTAGCAGCATCAGGAGGGGAAAAGCTGCTCTGGGATGAGGAGGACTGGATCCAGAATACTGCGAACTGTGCAACCAGAGACCCCAGTTTTCGGGGGCCCTGCAGGGGCCTTGAATACATGGCATCCATGAATAAACTTCAAATGACAACATGAGTGTGAGAACGAGCACTGGTGTAAAATATAGGCCCACAGATCTTCAAATATGAGGAGCCCTGGTTAGTGGAGGGCTTGTCGCAATTCAAGAGGAGGTCCTGAACAATGCATATGGCCCATGAATAAATGAGAAATAACATTTGTAATCTACAGGCCTACAGTGCAGGGAGCCATGGACCCTGAAGGGAATGTTCCATTTCTCTAGCAGGTGAATCAGCGTGTGTCTGTCAAACATTCCTATGCAGGTGGCCCACACCACCATTTCATGCAGGGCGAGCCACAACTTTCCTCATTCCAGTGCTGGTGAAAAGTGATCTCCTTGTGGACTGGGCTCACGATAGATGCATCGAACCCTACCATTTTAACCTGGGTGACTGTGTTCTGCTGATCCCCATAGTGACTGCATCTTTCTCCGACACTCTGTTCTGAGATAGACAGCGTGCCTAGAGGCGGGCGTGGTGGTTCCTGAGTATCAGTGTGTATGACAGATGTGTGATGGGGCTTGTGAAAACAACATGCAAAGAAAACATGTAACATTTAAGATAAACAAAACAATAGAAATGTAAATGGATTGTGAATGGCTGAGATGTGACCTACGTGCAAGACAAGTGCAGAAGCCTGGAATGGCCATCACAAAGGGATTTAACCCATCAAAGAAAAAGTAACAGGAGATTCAGGAAGAATTCATTCTGCAAAATCCAAGCAGGGAGGAGGCACCAACCGAGTTCTATCTGGCTGAGAAAAACGGACCTTCAAAATAGGAACTGATATAGCATAAGACTTTAGCTTAGAAAACTGACAAAGTAATGTAGATTTCTGTTATCTTTATTATTAGAGCGCTGGAGTGCTATAATAATAGTTAAGGTGTGTTACACCCTCCATTGTAAAGCCCCAACATTCTATTTGCTATAAAATTGGCATGATTAATGTTAGGTTCGTAAACTTTGTGGTGAAGGATCGCTGAAGTAAGTCGTTCGTGTTCTCCAAATTTCAGCCACATCAGTTGAATAACAGCTGCCTGTTTTTTCAAATGTTAGATCGTCTTGATCTCGGCAGGGTAAATGGGTTTTGTGTTGGTTGGGAAGAGGTGTAAGCCTTTTAGAAAATTCAAGGAGGCTGGTGGGGTGTGCCTTTGGTTTACTTTTTTGTAAATCCGATTAGCAGTTTTTAAGTTATGACATCTTGAAAATTCAATGTTAGCCTATGAAGACCATCCTGAGTGTGGAGTGCTTGCAAAAATTCTATGTGTAATGCAGAGACTGTTCAAAAGAAAACAGTCTTGAAAACTGGGGACTACAACTCCCAGCATGCACTGCTTGCCAGAGTCTATCAGTGCTAGGGAAAGAGAGGGAACTGCACCTCCCAGGGGGCAGTCTGAGTGACTGGTCAGCCATGTTTAGAGCTGATCTGGTGGGGAGAGGAGGAGAACAAGGCCTGTGGAAGGGAGAGAGCTGAAGGTCATTCTGATCTGATCCCATACAGCAGGTGCCTGGGCTTCAGGGCCAGGGATGCAGAGGTGGCTAAACAACAGAGCTAGCTAATCCTGCAGTGATGTTTGGGGTGGCTGATCCTGCCCCCTAAACCCACCCAGAACCACAGAGCGCATGAATTTCAGTGACAGCGCTTCCCCCTCCAAAAATGTGGTGTGTCTGGGCTGCAGCTCTAATGGGGAACCCCATTGAAGGAGCATGGCTGGGGATGAAGTTCTGGAGTTTCCCTGGGATGGTCCCAGGTGCAGGAAGAGGACAAAGGTTTATCCCGGAGACAGGGACAGGAGGCTATAGGCGGGATGGAATCGATCCTTCTTTCAGCGCTTCCCCCTCCAACTTTCCCAACCCCACTAAGGAATGAGGGGTAAGTGGGTGCTCTGGGTTGATACAGTGGGTGTTCTGCAGGAGGGGGGCAGGGAGATGGTGGGGTCCTGTGGAGATCAGCCCTGTGGGGCAGAGTGGCAAGTGTAGTCCTCTTGAGAGAACTCTAAGAGCGAGCCTCAGCCCAGGGAGGGAAATCCTACGGGGGAGCAAGGAGGGAGGGAGCATACACAAAGTGGGAGGGGACATTAAGGGGTGAGAGTATTGTTTATTTATTTATTTATTAATTTATTTTATCACATTTCTATGCCGCCCCCTCCTGCTCTCGCATCTCGGGGCAGCTCACAACATCATAAAAACATTAATAAATCAGTTTAAACCATAAAACATTAAAAACCCTAGCAGAACAAAAACACAAACCTCCTACCCCCACATGCATCCTACCCCGCTCCCTTGCCAAAAGCCTGACAGAATAGTCAGGTCTTACAACCCCAGCAGAAGGAGGCTAAGGAAGATGACACTCTGATCCCCATCAGGAGGGCATTCCACAGCCTAAGGGTGACCACCAAAAAAGCTTGATCATCAGTGGCCACCCAACGTGTCTGGGGTACCTTCAACACACACACCCCAAGATGACCATAGGGGTCGATCCAAAACCCGGGGGGTGAGGCAGTCTCATAGATAGGTGGGGCCCAGGCCGTATAAGGGTTTATAGCAGGCTCAGTGCGCACCCAAGGTAATTAGGGGCACTGCCCCTCCTGTGCCCCCCTTCTGCAATTTACCTCGCTGAGCAGTGCTCAGTAGTCTCTGTGTCCAGCAGCGCCAGACCGAACCAATTTCTGACCCTCCGTGGGTCACAGAAGTCTTGTTGGGTCCCCAGCAGCTGCTGCTGCTTGCAATTCAATTTCGGGGGGGAGCACACCGGGAAACCGCACATGGGCAACTTGTGGCATAGCCAGGTTCAGAATTGAAGGCTAGCTGCAATCAGGGGGCGGGGCCTGGCTGCAAGGGAAGCAAGGAGTCCCATAAGGGACAAAAATAGCTCGAATGCGCTTGGGGCAGCTGGGGGAACCATCTAATTTCGCATAATGGGAAATTGAAGTTCCCACTACAATCCACTAGGGGCAGGCGTTTATAGAGCCCTATGGGCTCACTTTTAAAAGGCACCTGGGCACCAGTTGTAGGTGCCCAGGAGAGATGTGCGGCTGTGCCACAAAAAGGAGATCAGGACTTGGGTCCAGAGAGACAGGCGGCACTCAGGCAGGGACTGGGCCGCATGCTCAGTCAGTGAGCACAAGCACTGTTTTAATTGCTCTGCATGCTGAGCTATGGCCATTTTATGGAGAGACTGTGTCCTGGCTTGTTGTGGTTGGGACTCGGGAACTCTGTGCTGAGTGAGTAGTTAGTTGGTTGCCTTGGTCCAGGTTTACTTGGTCCCAAGGGACTGAGACTCTCAACAAGTGAACGGTGCGCCATCCTGCTGCCTGATTTTAAGTGGTGGTGAGTAAATTGCTTGGGGGGGGGTCGGAAACACTGGGGGAAATAGAGCTGAGCTTGGGGACAGTGTGGGGGGAGGTGGACTGGGAGACTGATGGTCGCCGGGGAATGGGGCTGGGGGCGAGTGGGGGCACTCAGGGAGGCTGACTGGGGAATGGGAGGGTGGGAGACATTGGGGAATGGGGTTGAGGGGGTGGACTGTGTCACGGCTCCGAGACCAGAGCCTAGGGAGGGGAGGGAAGGAGGGAAAGAGAAAGGGGAACAAGAGCGAGGGGGTTTAACAAGGGGACCTCTCAGCCATTGTCCATTACCAGGGAGACGTGGTTCTCAGCATCAGAACCAGGCAGGCTGGCCTTAAGAAAGCATATGGCTCATCAATGAGGTCAAGGGATGGGGAACCAGGGAGGAGGGAAGCTAAAGGCAAGGAGTAGGGAGATCTAGGGAGGACTCAGGAAGTCAAAGCAGAGAACGGGGAAGACCAAAGGCATGGACCGAGGGAACGCCAAGGCACAAGGCAGGGGGCGGGAACCAGAGGCAGGGAATAAGGGAAGCCAAGGCAAAGAGCAGGGGGCCAAGGCAGGGAGCAGGAACCAGAGGCAGGGAATAAGGGGACCAGAGACAAGGAATAAGGGGACCAGAGACAGGGAAGGGGAAGCTAAGGCAAAGAGCAGGGGGCCAAGGCAGGGAGCGGGAATCAAAGGCAGGGAATAAGGGGACCAAAGGCAGGGAAGGGGAAGCCAAGGCAGAGATCAAGGGGGCCAAGGCAGGGAGTGGGGGGCCAAGGGGCCACCGAGGATTGGGGGCACAGAGACAATGAGGGGGGAACATGGAACAGGAAAATCAGAGGTAAGGCCCTTTTGGAGTCTGGGCCAAAGGGGGGAAAAGAGTAACAAGGTTACAGATGAAAACAGCGAGTAACCACAGGACTAGGCTCCCCCTTCTAACAGGAGGGGAGACAAACAGAGAACAAGAGACACAATAAAGAGGGTAGGGTGTGAAAAACACAAATCAACACATAGACAAGGCTAGGTGTGAGGACATACCAAACAACACCCCCCTGTGCAGACAAACAGAAGGACAGGAACGCTGGGCAAGAAATGCCCCAACACATAAGGGATACACAAGGACCAAACACTAACACAGGGAAGGGGGGAAGGATTATACTCCCTCAGACCACAAAGGGGGGGAACAACACTCTAAGGTCACTTTTAGATGATCGCGCGGTGCGCTCGCACGGGGTTTCAAAAACCCCACGAGGAGAGATTACACGTGACGCCGCTGGCAATTGCACACCTGATACAGCGCCGTGCATTCTTTTCAAGCCGCAAATGACCTACCTCGATCAGGTTCCCGGTCAGTTCGCGGCTTGAAAAGAATGCGCGGCGCCAATCAGGTGCGCAATTGCCGGCGGCGTCACGTGTAATCTCTCCTCACGGGGTTTTTGAAATCCCGCACGAGCTCACCGCGCGATCGTCTAAAAGCGACCTAAGACTCACCAACATCAAACACAAACATAAGCAAAGGTGTAGGCTGAGAGTCAGCCAGGAAGCTGCAACAAGAAATAAGGCCGAGCTGGAGTCAAGGAAAAAAGACAAGAAACTCCGCCCCTGCCATAGCCACCAGCAGCCTTAAATACTGCAAAGAGCCAATCAGGCTGTGGCAGGTGGGGCCATGCCCTGTACCAGGTGCGAGCGGGACATTGAGCTAGAGGGAAAAGGGAAAGCAACAAGGTAAGGGAAAAAGCCATCCCCTGCAGCAACTCAGCCATGGCGCAGGAAGCAGCACACGCCTCAGGCAAGGCCCAAGGCCAGAGTTTTGAGACCCAGCCCTCACAGACTGGGAGACACTGGGGAATGGGGGAGGGGTGGACGGGGAGACACTCGGGAATGGGGCTGGGGTTGGGCTGGGAGACAGTGGAAATGGGGTTGACTGTGAGACACTGGGAAAATGGAGCTCAACCAAGTTTTGGGGGACAAGTGGAACTCCTTGCTGCTGCTTTTGTGGTGTGCAAAGGACTGCACATAATATTGTTGCCTTAAGATGGTTTGCTTTGCTTGCTCTGTGTTTGCATGATGCATTGCTGCTTTCCTTCTCCCCTCCCAAGCATGAGTAGAGAGGCCATTTTGTAAATTTGTGGGTCCACTGGTCGTGGCTACTCTTTCTTAAAATGGTCCCTTTGCTCTTTCACTGCTGGCCCCTGTTGGAAAGTAGTTTCTGGCCTCTCTGCTTGTGACTGTGCTTTTGAGCACCTTGCCTCAGGTTTTGTTGAGAAATAGAATTGCATTGTTTAAATTTGGTTTATTCAGCCCCGGGCCCAGGGAGGGTGCAAAAGATACCCCCTGATCTCATCTTGCTGCATGTCTAGGCTGCTGTTTTGATGGGCCTGGTTTGGTGGCAAGGCAGACCTACAACTGGCCAAACTTTTTTAAAAAGGCCAGTTTGCTTGGACAGGCATTTGGCTGCCGGGGATACAGTGTAGGTACGAGGGATGCTGGTCTCGATGAGCCTGGTTAGGTGGCAATGCAGTCCTGAAACTGGCCAAACTTTTTTTAAAAAAGCAACAGAATGTGTATCCTATTCTTGAAGTGCACCACCAGTGAATCTGTCAGGTATGGTATTCACCCCAAAAATCTGTTTCAGCCCCAGTTTCAATGGGCATTTTCAGACAAGACACTCTCCACCCACTACCCACCCACCACTCACCCATATGTTGCAGGGCACCCACAGGGCAACACTAGCCTTGCAACATGTACAGTGGGTATGTGGTGGGTGAATAGTGGGTGGAGAGTGTCTTGTCTGAAAACGCCCAATGTAGCCATTCCTGATTTGGAGCGATGTTGGGGAAAGGAGAATTAGTCCTTGTATATTCTCAGGGGACTAATTCTGTGTCTGTGCAGGGCTTAGTGTGATATAGCTCTGTTCTGACTGTGACTGGGGTTCCTAGGCAGTAAGCACTATGATAATGAATTTAAGGGTATGATTAATACCCATTTAGTGTCAGTTGGAGCTGAGCCGTTGATTTCAGTGAGGGAAAAATTCAATTTGATAGTGATCTATAAATTAAGCTATTCATCTCCTGCTTTGGGATGGAGGCAGTGTCCTGGTTCTGAAGCAGTTAAGGAAGTGAAAGGAACATTAGGAGATGTGGGATGTCTTTGATAGCTAAGGGAAGTCGGTCATGTCCTGCCTAGAAAGAACATGGCATGGGGTGTAAAAGCAGCCAGCGCTGCAGCAGGGAGGTAGTCTGTCCTGTGATTTCCAGCTCGCACCAGCAACACCACAGGAATTGGATAAGAATGCCTGGTCTCCTAGTGATCTCACTTGCTCTCATCAGTGTGTCTGCAGCTTGCAAGTCTGGGCCGTCCTCCTTTAATAACACAGGAATCGTCTGCAGACTGACTAAGCCGGCCGCCTTAGTACGTAAGTCACTCCCTGCCAGGGCTTAATTTTTAAACTAAGTAGTGTCTGCCCCGGCAGTCCCATGGGGGGTATTAGCAGTCCCATGGGGGGGTATTGTCGACGCACCCCAATGAGACACAGAGACTTAAGTTGGTGTAAAAAACTGGCCGCACTCATTTATTAAGATCAACAACCATAGTCAGGTGGGGAAATTGCATTCTGCAATGCAGGGTCCAATATGCCATTAAACTAATTCCACTTATTAACAGGTACTGCCCGGACGTGCCTTCCGTTGACAGTATCCTAAACAAACTTTACCTCCCCTCCTCCGACAGGGCAAGGCCGAAGGGGTGGGGACAACCCACTGTGGGTTTGAGTAAGAGCACCACTTCCAGGGAGCGTGATCACAAAGCATGCTGTGCCCTGCATTACATTGTGTATCATCTCCCCATCTCTTACTGAGATGACTCTAACTACTTACTAACCTACCTATTAAAACTTGTTGGCATATTGGACCCCAGCTGAGTGCGACAAATAATGATTTAAAGATTGGGATTCCAATTAGAATCAAGTTGTTCTTATCTTCTTGACAGTTCAGATAATATGTTCTATCTCAAATAAACCGAATCGCGTTTATGACCGAATTAGTTAAAATGATTAGCCAATTAAAATTACTGATTAACCTATTTAGTTTTTTCCTACTCAGCACTGTCGAGGAGGCAAAAAACACAGTCCTATAAGTAAGGTTTCCTGTCAAAATTCCTCCTCGGTCCCCTAACGGCAACCGTTTCTTTTTACCACAGTGCTAGAGGGAGGTGGGTGGGCTGCTTGTCTGCCCTCCGCTTCTGGAATGGCCGGTCCACGCGGCGAACGGAGGAACGCCCCTCCTAAAAGGGGCGTGTCCTCGTGGTCCACGAGGCGCGCATTGCGCTGCCTCGTTGTCGGGACGGTTGCTCAGCAACCACACCAAAGCGCGCGAACGGGGCTCTCTAACAGCCCCGCCCACCGGCCGTTTTCTCTGCGTCTCTACCCATCGGGGGAAGGGGACGCAACAATCACCCCGTCGCTGCCATTTTGGCGGCGAAGGGGACTTAGGGGACAGTGGTGCTGTCCTGCCCAGGCCCCCTTTTCCTGCCCCTACCTTGCAAATTGCCAGCCCTTGCTCAGGGGACCATAAAACAAGTTTGATGGGGACCAAGACGACGGGCTGCCAATTAGTTGCTAGATGCCACTGATCATCATCCTTCCCCAGCCCCCCAGGGGAGAGCCTGGGTCGGGTGCTTTTGCATCCAGCTTTGGTAGAGCCTTGCAGAGCAGCAGCAGCAGCAGTGACAAAGTCTGGAAGAGGGGCTGGGGCTGAAGAAATGCCGAGGCTGAGCCCTGGCACAAATTAAGCCCTGCCCCCTTGCCTTGTTACATTATGAGTCCCCCTACCCCTTGGAGAAGGTGAACTAGGAATGCCTGTCATCTGTCCTCATTGGCTATTATTTTATTTATTTATTTATTTTATTACACTTATATGCCGCCCCCCTCATGCTGATGGCATCTCAGGGCGGCTTCCAACAAATATTAAAACAACATAAAACCACATTAAAATCTAAAAACAAATTCCAATATTATTATTTAAACAAATTTAAAACACCCCCCATACAAAAATTTAACCCACCCTCCCCTCCCTGCCTCCGAAGGCCTGGGAGAACAGCCATGTCTTACAGGACTGACGGAAGGCCAACAGACTCGGGGCTTGTTTTGTTTCCTCTGGGAGGAAGTTCCATAGCCGTGGCCCAGCCACGAGAATGCCCTCTCCATTGTAGCCCCCTGCTTTACGCAGGGGACCTCCAGGAAGGCGCCTCCGGTGGACCGAGGGGGCTGTCCTGAGTCACGGAGGGCGAGGCGGTCCCTGAGATATCCAGGTCCAAGACCATACAGGGCCTTATAGATCAAAGTCAGCACCTTGAATCTGACTTGGTACGTTACAGGCAGCCATTGCAGTGCACGGAGCACCGGTGTTATGTGCTCTCATCAGTCCATCCCTGTTAATAGACAGGCTGCCGCATTCTGCACTAGCTGCAACCTCCGGGCCAGCGTCAAGGGAACCCCACGTAGTGCGCGTTACAGTAGTCCAGCCTCGAGGTGATGAAGGCATGGATCAAGATGGCCAGGTCGGTTCTGGAGATGTATGGGCGCAGCCTCCCTACCAGATACAGCTGGCGGAAAGTCACCTTCGCCACCACATCCACCTGCTGATCTAGGCAGAGGTTTGCATCCAATAACATCCCCAGACTCCGAACCTGCTGGGCCACGGAGGGGCTCACCCCTTCCACAAGATGAAGCAACACTTCCCCTGCTCAGCCTACCACCATCACCTCCATCTTATCGGGATTGAGCTTCAGTCTGCTCTGCCACAACCAAGTCACCATGGCCTCCAAACATTGGGATAGCACGGAGAGGGCAGGGCCTGGGTCAGCTGAAAAAGAGAGGTAGAGCTGGGTGTCATCAGCATATTGGTGGCTATGATGATGATTCACAAACAGTTGCTTTTTAAGACTTTGGGTGGTTTTAGACAAGCGCCTGCACCCATTACCCACCCATCGTGCATATTGTAGAGCTACATAGGGCACCAATGCAGCCCTGCAACATGCATGATGGGCGGGGAGGTGCTTGTGTAAAAACACCCTCCGAGAGGCCAGGGGCAGAATGTTCATTTGAGAACACACACACACCCCGCACTGAGTTTTCTCTCTGTGGTACTGTTTGTCATTGTTGATGTAGCCCCCTCCATGTGTGAGGCCTGGAGCAATTGCTTCCATTGTCCCCACCCCCTCCAGGGCCTGTCACAAAGAATTTACTCCAGAGTAAGTAGTTTGTGGATTGCGACCGTTATCTTTTTCTCCAGTTAGTTATGTTTTGTATTTAATCCTGTGCAGTCAGGCTATTTGACAGTACCCAGTAAGCTCCCTGTTTATGGCACAACCCTTTGGCATAAACCCCACTGAAATGATACTTGCACCAGCACTAGACAGTCAGAGGTTTGCACTACCCGGTAGAATTTGCCATGCCTCATTAGACTGCTGGTCTGTGTCAGTGCAGGAATGGTGAATGGTTGGCTGCACCAGAAGCCTATAGGGCACTAGAAGAACATTTATTCTGACTTCTGTGGTGTATGCCCTGATACCTTGCTGCATGCCCTGATGCAGGAGGGTTTAGTCACGTTCAAGCTTTGGGGCTACACACGACCCTTCCTCAGGCAAGAAAAAAGTCAGAATTAAAGAATGAGCAATGGATGACAGGTATATATGGAAGCAATCACTCGGAAGGGAGCTGTTAGGGGGAGAATCATTAGCATTTCAAACAACAAAAAATGAGGGGAAACAAATAAATGAAAAATTTTAAAAATGCAAAACAGAAAACATTAGAGGGGGGGCTGAAAGGAAAAAGGATCCAGAAAAAAGGATAGTTAGCGTTTCAAAATATTAAAATACAATGTTGGAAACACAGCAGGGATAAGGGTAAACTGCACGCTTATTTATTTATTTATTTATAATAAAACATGCCGCCCCCTCCTGTCTCAGGCATCTCGGGGCGGCTCACAACATTTAAAAACATTAAACATTAAAAACAAACAAACAACAATAATTACAATTAAAAACAATATAAAACCCCATCCCCCCCACCCTAACACAACCTACCCACCCCATCTCCCCCAGGAAAGGCCTGGCGGAACAGCCAGGTCTTATATTGCCTGTGAAAAGAGGGGAGGTCGGCAGCCAAGCGGATCTCCAACAGGAGGGAGTTCCACAAACGCGGCGCAGCCACGGAGAACGCCCTCCTCATAGTAGATACCCGAGAATCCCGGGGAACCCCGAGGAGGGCGCCCCCAGCCGACGCTGTCTGTGACATGTGTCTATAGTGGCGTATGATGCCCAAATCTTTATTTAGTCCATGGTTTCTGCTGTCCATTAGAGTTATGAAATTTTTGTTCCCAGGCCCATCTTTTCAAGTTGTTGTACAGGTTCCCTTTCAGAACCAGAACTGAGAAATCAGAAATGGAGTCATCACTCTGGAAGAAGTGAATACTGACGGTTGAATCAAGCGATGTTTACAAACATGATGCTGGCCCAGTAGGGCCTGCTGTGCCAGTGTCACGGTGGTATGTTTGTTCTGGGCCTGCCAGATGTGAGCCCCATATAAACCCTGCCCTGGGTGGGCAGTGGATCAGAAATGTGGCCCAGATCAAAGTAGGTCCACAGTCTGCCTGGGCCAGAGCGGGCGAACCAGGCGGGAACGCTTGTTCCCAGCCCTGGCTCCTCCCTGCTTGAGGGGTTGCCATGGTACCCAGCCATGGCTGCCTGCAATAGGCAACCATGACTGTATGTCATGGGGTGTAGCTACCATGGAGCGAGAGGGCTAAGGGGGTTTCACCCAAGCCCCTACCCACTCTGACGATTTGCCAGCAGCATCCAGGCCACTTGCAAAGGGTCCTGTGAAGAAGGAAATTTTCAGCGTGGGGGGTGGGGTGGGGTGGAGTGCTAGCCCCACCCACACCATCTCTTAAAGCTCCTTCCTGGCAGGGTCTCTGCTTCTCTGGAGGGGGGGAGGCTGTGGGAGCCTTCATGTGTAAGCCCCACCCCCTCCCTGGAGACCCTGCCCCCTTGCCCTTAGAAGGACCCATGACTGGGACATGAGCCCATGCCTACCACAGCCTTGGTATGCCGCTGGTCATGGTAGGAGGCAGGGAGGCAGCAGCCACATGGGGGTATGGCTGGGTGGCCACATGTTGCTCCCTACCCCCAGGACAGGCTGTGGGGACATGTATTCCCGTGGCTGGTGCACACCTGACCGGATGTTAACCAACATCTTGTCACGTCAAACACCCAATGATTTTGCCTATACGCTTTTTTTCTGTGCGACTCCATTGGTGTAGGTAAGGATTGATCAGTTTCACAAACATTGGTTTCATGGAGATAATTAGTGCATTGAATGAAGTACATCACATTATTTGGAAACTCATCCTTGCATTGACTAATAGGCCAAGCACCAAGCAAATAATGTGCTGTTAGTACTGAGGTGATCTGGAAACTCAACTGCCTTGAAGTTAACTGCTTGTCCTGTCCTTTTCACTCAATGTACAGTGAACCAGCAAACCACAGAGGTAATTCAAGCAGCATTCAGGCATGCAAGCTACCCCGATATCAAAGGGGAAAAGTCCATGCGGTTTCTTGGCAAAGTGGCGTACGGGTTAACAAAGTAAGTATCAAAGTGTGCCATCTAACCTTCCCTCTGGAACAAGATGGGGCAACAGATAATGTTAAGCAAGTAGATGCAAATCCACTTTTGGTCTGAAATAGCTCATGGAGTAATAAGACAACTTTCCCCATGGCTGTGCATGTACCACAGGCAAGTATTTCCAGGTTAACCCAGACGGCAGTATCATTTGGCCTGGATCCTGGTACACACAGCTCTCCTCGCTCTGTAAGCAAAATGGATCACACGTAGCTTTCGTTGATCTGGAGGCTCCCTGTTATCACTTAGTCTTATTGTTTAACATTTGGAAAATTTTCTGCATAGGAAATTTTGGCAACTCCATAATAGTTAGTCATAAGTCATAGCAGAGGGGAAATGAGATTGATGGTACAATCATTTTAGCACCACACTAGCAGTTACTGATGTGAGTCCTGCTGAAGTGGATGGGATATTATTACTATTATTGTTATACCCAACCTTATCCCAGAATTGACTCAGGGTGGCTTACAATAATTGTTTTTAATAATTCTTAATTAAAACGCATATCAAATAAGTTCCACCACACCTCCCATTCCCACTCACTCACTCCTCTATCTCTCACTTGGAGAAGTCTTCCCCTCCCCACCCTCTTACAAAAGAGCCATGGCTAGCCCAAGAAGCTTCTTTCTCTACTCCTACTCACTCCCCCATATTTCTCTAATCATATCCAGACCATATCCTTCCCTCTCAAACTAACCCTTCTATACTTCCCCCCACGGCATTACCCTCCCCTTTCCACCAGGACTGGTCTTAGAATTTGTGGAGCCCAGGACAAAAATAAAATGTGGGGCCCATAGCCCCATGCTCTCCCCCCCCCTTTAACAATTGGCAGTCTGGTGTCCTCCCCCCACATCCCAGTGGGTGAGGCAAGGAGAGGCGGGCAGGGCCTCTCAGGAAGCAGCCACCCCAGGGGCTGAGAGTCATGGAAGGGGAGAGCACTCCACAGAAATAGCCTTTCCCAGGGTTTCAGGAGAACTGGTCCTGAGACTACCAGGACTGGACTCCCTGCAGGGCCCCCCCTGACTCCAGAGGCCCAGGCCATGGTCCCCACTGGCCCTGTGTAAGGCTGGCCCTGCCTCCCACAACATATCCCCCATGACATACAATAAAATACAAACAACAACCCCTTTGGGTGGCTGATGTCTTAGTAAAGTCCTTTGCATCAGGGCAGTTGGGCATAGCAGCAACACAAACCATGTCTCCACCAGGACATAAAAGCTTTGTGGCCATAGCCACACCAGGCACTAGCAGCCCCAAAATGGTTGACAACTCTTGGCTGCTGCCTCCAAGTAGCCAAGTCCATAGGAAGGGGGGAGAGCAGGTGACACCAATTCCCAATATCAGGCTTCTGGGAAAGGAAAATAGCTTACAAACAGCTAGGCCCTTTCTACCCAAGGTTCCAGGCAACCAGATCTGCATACTTGCATTGGTGCTAAGTAGGGCTGAAATGAGATTTTGCAAAAACAGGAATTCCCATCAAAATCACAGTTTCCAATACTGTCTTGGCTGAATTGTGAGCCTCTTGGTACTCAAAAAAGTCTCAGTTGATATACCATTTCCCGATTTACTGATCATGGGCTTACTGAAATCTTGTTTAATGCTTTGCCGTTTAGCGCTTTCCCGTCGATTTCAAATGCAATACCATATTTCTTCCATCTTCTCTGCACTCCATTCTCTCTTGTACTTCCTTGCTACTAATTGTCCGGTATGCAGTTTCCTTTACACATATCCAATCCAGTTGCAGATTGGTCAAAGGCAAGCAAAGACAACAACAATTCTGATTGGAGACACTGGAATCGAGTCACTGTTTTTTTAAAACTGTGTTTGAGTAGGCAGTGGAGAGGTTAAGGGGTGGGCTAGTCACACAACAATTGACTCAGAAACACGGTTGACAATAACAGACAGAAACCTGGAAGTAAAATGGTACCCTCAGCAATGTGGTTAGCAGTAAATGAAAGCTAATGCTACATGGTAGAGATTAAACAGAAAGTCAGTAAATTGCGATGGTATCTTGTGGTATTTTGACAATCGGGAAATCATATTGGTATCAGTAAATGGTTGGGAAATGGATCCCATTTCCCAAGATGGTGAAATTACTCATGAGTAGGAATTTAGCTGCTCTTTTCAACCCTAGTGGTAAGAGCTAGCACTGGTGTTAAATGCCTACAGGATCGCACTGTGGGAAAGCAATTACTGAAGCAAGGAGCCAAGATACATTGAGGTCCCTCCCACAGCAGTGGCCCACTGGCCATGCTACATGGATCAGCCATTCTCCTCTCTTCCCTCAGCATCCAGATCAGTGACCTGTTCATAGAAAATAGTGAGGTAGACTTCAAGGAGGAGGATACCATCGACATTGCCATTCACAACGTGACAGCCTCCTTCAAAGGGACCCTGAGCTACGGTTACACTGGGGCCTGGTTGTGAGTATCCCTGGAGCAAGCTGCATCAGTTTAACATTAGAGAGAACAAGCTGGTGCTAGGGAGGGGTGTAGCGGGAGTGAGGGACGGTACAATAAGGGAGATAGATTCCCCTCGAACAGAGATCAGGAACCTGTGACCCATGGGCCATATCGGGCTCATGGCTTTTTTTCTTTGACCCCTTTCCAAAGCCTAATCAGTACCAGGGATGGGAACCTTTTCCGTCCCATGGACCACTTTGAAAATTATTACAAGTTCTGTGGGCAGATAGGAGCTGAGGGCAGAAGCATGTAAGAGATGCTCTCATGATGGGCGAAAGGACAGTCCAGATCGTGGCTCTATGCCATGAACCCATTCCCTGTCCTTGATTGGATTCCCTCATCTCTGCTGCCTTCCCCCGAGCTCACTCTTGGTGAACTCACACATAAGCATTCTGCTAAACTGCAATATCTGCGGTGTAAAATACTGAAGAGTATGAAGGTGAGGCAGCCAGCAGCATAGGGTTATTTCTTTTCTTTATTAATGGCATCAGCATAACAACGAGACCTACACAGCCAGGCCTTTCTTTTTCCTCAGAGCTCCCCTTGCTAGCAGTATTCCAGACAGGCTCCCTCTACTGGCTAACTGGGTAACCTCTAAGATCTATCTGGTCTGGACTTACTCCAGGCTTCTGTCTGCTGAAACTACTACAAAACATGGCGCGGACTCGTCAACATTACTTGCGGGGCCCCGGAAGCTGCATAAACAGCCCCCGATGATCCCTGGATCGCTGTTGTGTGTGAGTGAGGCACTCCGATTTTCAGCCCTGCTTTAAACTCTTATCTGACATTTACATCTGATGTATTCGTCAGATCCGAGTTTAAAGCAGGGCTGCAACGAGTGTCTCACACGCAACAGTGATCCAGGGATCATCCGGGGCTGTTTATACAGCTTCCGGGGCCCCGCAGTCATTGGAGTTTAGCAGAGTTATGTGTGAGTTCACCAAGAGTGAGCTATGGGGAAGGCAGCAGAGATGAGGGAATGTAATAAAGGACAGGGAATGGATTCATGGCATAGAGTCATGATCTGGACTGTCCTTTTCTTTTGCCCATCATGAGCGCACCTCTTACGCGCTTCTGCCTTCAACTCCTATCTGCCCACAGAGCTTGTAATAATTTTCAAAGTGATCCATGAGAGAGAAAAGGTTCCCACCCCTGGTATTGATTAGGCTCTTGTCCCCTCAGTATCAACATGCCATCAATGAGGCCCTCCTGGTGTAGGTGACATGGCTGCTGTTTTCTGTTTGTCAGGAGTACGGGAGGGAACTGGGGGCAAGAGCTCAAAGGATGCATAGAATGCTAATAATAATAGAAGTCAGAAAGAACAAGAAAGACACATTCCCTCAGGATCAAGGGTGGCAGGCTCATAAGCATATACCAGCAATCATCACTAGGATACATACATAAACCCATCCTGGGAGGCAAAGAGAACACCACCACAAGAATAGAGGCAGTTTTGGGGACAAGGGGAAGCGGGACACAGAAGAGCAAATGTTCCAGGGGACAGGAAGGAAGGGATTACATGAGCTTGCCTTTTATGACAGCTGGGAGCCAACCAGGAAGCCAGAGGGTGGGGCACAGGAAGACAGACAGGAAATGGGGCGTGGTTAAGACAAAATGGAGGAGAGGCAATAAGGGAGAGGCTAGGCTAGAAGCAAGCTGAAACAGTGGCACCAGAGAGCTGGCTACCACTCTGAAACCTCAGAGGGAGGGGGCCCAAGCCCAAGCCCTAGCCCTAGCCCTAGCCCTGACACTGTTCTCTTTTCATAGCGTGAAACTCATCCACTCCATTGACTTTGAAATTGAATCCTCGATTGATCTCCAGATAAACACTAAGCTGAGTAAGTAGCAATCCTGCTTGAAATGCCCTTGTCAGTGTTAGCTATAGCTCACTTGGATTCCCTCAGACTACTTGCACAGTGCTCCCACTGTTTAATCCAATGGAAAGTAAATGCAGTGGGTATTTAGCTGAGGTTTCTTGGCAATGGAACAGTGTGGCGGGGCTCCACTGTGGTAAATGCTGTACATTAAAGAAGAGACAGTGGACATTTTTGCATGTTACCCAAAATCCCGCTTTTGTTTTCTTCCGCAGATTTCTTAAAGTGCTTTTAAGTTCTGCCCCTATTCCCATGTTGCATAGTCTGTGCATAATTCATAATAGGTGCATGTTTATTTCTGCGCAAATAGCCATTCCCACATTAGGAAGCACTTGGCGGGAGCACTGGAGAGCTTGGGCAGCACTATTTGGGAGCAGGGCAGCCTGGGGATGAAATGAACAAGAAGCTGCTGGGCTTGAGAGCAGCTGCCAGAGGACTGATCCTCCAGTTCAGGTACATTTTCCCATTCCCACATGCACAATTAGGCACATTTTAAAATATGCACATTTTTCTTGCCCTTTCCACATTGCAGGTGTTAAAACACCTGCCCCTGTAAAAGCAGATTTGGGGACCTGGTCATGTGCATCTTACAAAAGCTCGATTAGCCCAAAACACCCAGGTCAGAGCATTCCCACCATGTGACCCAAACGTGCAGGGAGAAGAAGAAGAAGAAAATTTTATTGAGTAGCCACCAGGGCTATTTCAAAATGGCACAATTATAAAAGAGGCAAAATACACATACAATTTAGATCTCACAACATATTACCTCATAAAACTAAATTATAACTATCACCACTACAGACAAAACAAAATTAAAATTCTCAAACCTTACTAATTTATTATTAGACAGAATAAATTAAATGTCAATAAAACTTAAATTACATGTTAGAGGCTTTAAACATAAAAACCTTGAGGCAAAAATTTGCTATCGACTTCGCACAGGGACCCCTGGTCTCTTGCAGTACAAATGTTATAGCCTCGTCCCGCAGTCCCCTCCACCTATCATCAATGAATGGGGAGACATATTTCTCTCTCAAAGCACTATAGGCTGTACAATGTAGCAATATGTGTGTTACTGACTCAGGAGATTCTGAATCGCAAAAAACACAAACTCTCTGTTGATAGGGCGTTTGCTTATACCTAAAACGTGCAGGGAAATTAAAGAAGTGCAGAACTGTGTAACCTGTGAAAAACCCCAGTGTGTTTGCAAACCGACAAAGGACAGGAGAAAGGAGGTATGATTAGCCCCATGTTAAAGAATAGGGACTGGCATATAAATTTTTATCTAGTGTCTATCTGTTTAACCTGCTTTGCCACAATTCACAACCCACTTTACTCCAGATGCTCCATAGGGGTGGGGACATGCCAGAAAATGAATGGAAAAGTCCAGGTAACCTGCTCCCTTTTTGATGTGGCCACTCCCTGCTGCCCCCAGAAGCTCCACTTTCTCTGGGTTTTTTCTGTGGGCACCTCAGCTGACCAAGAGAAATGGAGACTCTGGGTCAAAACATAGATTCTCTGGTAGCAAAGCTAGTCCCACCCCAGCCATTCCTCTCTGGGAGAATGAGCTGCTGGAGCAGAGAAAAGCCGCCTGCTACTGGAAAACCTCCCAGAGAGCAGGAAAGTGCTTCAGGAGAGCAGCTGGGGTGGGGGTGGAGGGGAGGAATTCTTTGGGGTTGGAAATTCAAAATCTATTTGGCCCATGCTTCTAACATTCTTTAGATAGACCCACTTGACATTTATTAGTAATGCTTTGCCCCTTTCATCGCCATCTCTCACAGCACTACATCATCATCATCATCATCATCAATCTATTTGTTAGGCCATCACAAAATACAATAAATAACAAGATAAATAAATAACAGAACACAAAAGAATAACAAAATACAATCACAGGAACACTGGAACAAGAAAAAACTTGTAGAGCAAAGGGACAAGTCTCAGGCAATGGACATCAAGAGTTTGCAGTGGTCGCTGTTCTAAGTTTTACAACGGCAGCTAAAAATTTGGCTAAATGCAGAGTTACAGCCAAGTCCTGCACAAGAAGCAAAAATGTCAATGTGTCCGAGTGGCTACAGAGCTTCTTATTTAAAATAATACTAGTTAGATAATTTGACCGAAGCAATAATTATTAATTATTATTATTATTATTATTTATTATAAGCATTTATATAGCGTCAGCGATGTACCTTGCGCTTTACAAAAAACAAGATAGACACGGGGCAGTGAAGAAGAAGGGACAAAGGTGGTTGGGGTGAGGGCAAGGCAGACGAGGGCAGGGAGGGAGTTCCAGGCATGCGGGGCAGTGAGGGAGAAGGGACGAAGGCAGTTGGGGGAGCAGGGGAGGCATGGGAGAATGAGGGAGGGGATAGAAAAGGAGCGGAGTGATAGTGTTTCAATGGCGCCCTGGTTACACCCCTGACAGACTCTCTGCTCATATAGAATTCCCTTCAACCTACCCTCAGTGACAGCAGTGAGGAAGAGATTAAACCTAGCCAAGGTGAAAACCGTCCTGTAAGTGCAGTGGAGGGGGAAATTTAAATAAACTACACCTAGGGAATCTATAGGAAATGATCTGATCACTAGAGAAATCTTTTGGCAATTAATTGCAGCCAACAAGGACTGTCTCCTGAACTGAAATGCATTGCTTTACCTGGGATAAGGCATCTCTATTACCCGAATAGGGCAGAGCAAAACCCTTTTGCAAAACTCAGCCAGGAAAGTTCATCGGAAATACCCTCCGCCCAAGGGTCCCAATACAACGAAGTAGAAGCCAAGGAACAAAAGCAGCTGGGTACCAAATGGGCCCCCAAAGCCAGAATTTCAAAACCACCAATTTAATCAGTGAAGAGACTGAGGACACACCAGCCTCTGCTCTCAGTATAGGGACTGGAGTGTCAGGGGGAACATGATAAATAGACCAAAGAAATTTATTCTGAACCTTGTCCAATCTATCTATCAGAGACAGCCCCCATATCTGAGTACCATATAGTAATTGGGGAAGGACTTTGGCTTTAAAGATTTTGAGTGCGGGGGGAGGGGGGAGTTTACCTCCTTTAGACAAATAGAAACTCAAAATTCCATTGGAGGTAGATTTGGCTGTCTCAATAATGGCATCACAATGGGCAGACCAGGAAGTCGATTGAAAAAAGACAAACCCCAGGTATTTGAAATACTTGACTTGGACAATCAAATGGCCATTCATAAACCGTTTATGGAATAAATCGATTCCTTGTCACCACAACCTTGGTCTTACTGTAGTTGATCTCCAGCAGTTCTGCCTGGCAAACATTGCAAAAACTTGCATCAATCAGCAGAGGCCAATCAGCGTTCATGAAATTTAAATGATATCATCCGCATATAACAATACCAGCAAATGAACATTTCCCAGATTAACTGGGTGGCAGGCAGGGTCTCTCAAAAGACTCACTATACCCTGAATATATATATTAAACAATAAAGGCACCAAAAGGCAACCCTGTCTGACACCCTGAGAAGTGGGAATTGAACTAATTAGGGGCGAATTCACACGTGCAGCAATTATCTGGATTTTAAAAAATTGGTTCTCAATAGTTCGCTGTTAACAAGTCCTGTTGCATTCACATGCATGCCATACCGGTTTTAACTACAGCGAAATAATGCATTCAGACCTT
>QEPC01002524.1:34250-54884 GCA_003113815.1 Sphenodon punctatus | reverse complement strand
GCACCTGAGACTTCGCATCCGCCTGAATGTTTGTTTGTCTTCTCCCCTGTCTCTCCCACTGTCCCCTCTCCCTGTCTCCCCCTCCTTGTCTTTTAGATTGTAAGCCACAGGCAGGGACCGTGTGTGTTTCTATGTTCTGTACAGCGCCAGGTGCATGGCTGGTGCTATCTAAATGTTTATTATAATAATAATAATAATAATAATTGTACTGAGTCACATCCAGCATGTTTTGTGCTTAGATCCATTGGCCAAGCCCTTCCGGCTAGGGGTGTTCCTGTCCCTTGTGGAACACTGGGTGTTAACAAAGGAGACGATAGCTTCTGGGTTTGTTCCATACAGCCCCCACTCACATGTTTAGAAGTTAGAGCCTAATAAACAGGCAATCAACCTGCAGAAACAGCTTTCTAAGGCATTATGATCCCTCATGTTCATTGCAAACAAAATCTGTTACTTTCAAAAGATAAGAAGATATATGAGTAGCTTTAACCAATGGGTAGCTCTGCTCCTACATACATTTTGAGCACAGCGACTTTCACTGTCTTGCAGATCCCACCACCACCGCCTACCCAGTTCTTAACATTCAGTGGTTTCCCCGCCACCCGTCCCCAATTAAAAAGTTCCGTGATTCTGTGGTGCTAATATCTGTAACATTTTTAGATGAGTTGGCATGTGCGCTGTTGTGCTTGTGACAGAAATGTCTATGCAGCTTAATAGCCACATGGATTGGCAGTGCTGGTGCAGCAACATACACACCCAGCATAAGCTTTGCAAAAACTTTTGCAACCAATAGCTGGCCTGTAACCAATAGCAACTCACACTCAGTGCACAGCCAGTCCTGTAAGGACACATGGCCAATGGTGGCCAATAGCTGCTTACACGCAGTACGCAGCCTATCTTAGCTGCCCAGCCCTTTAAGCCATTCAAAACATTTGGCGTGTGGTCTGCAGAGTTCACCAAAGCCAGAGCCACAGCCATGGAGACCCATGCTGAGAACTTCCTTGTGCTCATTATATTTATTTATTTATTTTGCTACTCTTTCACCCCACACCCTCCCGCTCACAGAGCAGCTCGGGGCGGCTTACAACAGTAATAATAATAATAAATTAATAATAACAATAAAAGAAACACACAATATACAATTTAAAATTCATTAAAATGCTAAAAATATATAAAGGGCAGAAACACACACACACACCCAACCCACCCTACCCGTCTCCCTCTCCAAAGGCCCGGTGGAACAGCCAGGTCTTACACTGTCTTTGGAAAGAGGGGAGGTCCGGGGCCAAGTGGGCCTCCGTCGGGAGAGAATTCCACAGCCTAGGAGCGGCCACCGAGAACGCCCTCCCCATCGTTGCTACCCAGGAAACCTGGGGGACTTTTGGTTGGGCGTCCCCGGCCAACCGCAGGGGCCGCAATACAATCCGGTGCCTGAGGTGGTCCCGCAGGTAAGCCGGGCCCAGGCCGTTTAGGGCTTTGTAGGTCATTACCAACACCTTGAATTGGGCCTGGAAGATAATAGACAGCCAGTGCAGAGAACAGAGCACTGGTGTAATGTGCTCGCAGTGACCCGTCCCTGTTAAGAGACGAGTCACCACATTCTGCACCAGATGTAACCTCCGGATTGTCCCCAAGGGTAGCTCCACGTAGCGTGCGTTACAGTAGTCTAATCGAGAGGTAATAAAGGCATGGATGATGGTGGCCAGATCCGAATCCAGGCGTTATACCAGATGTAACTGGCAAATACTTCCCTCGCCACAGCCTCCACCTGGAGAGCCAGGCAGAGCTGTGGGTCGAGGAGCACCCCCAGACTACGGGCCTGTGTAGCCAAAGGGGGGCAAACCCCATCAATGACGGGAGCCACCACCACCCCAGTCCTACCCACCAACATCACCTCTGTCTTGTTGGGATTCAACTTCAGATGACTCGCCCTCATCCAGTTCCCCACAGCCGCCAGGCACCGGGTAAGCACCAAGACTGCCAGGTCTGGCTCTGCAGAAAAAGAGGTAGAGTTGTGTGTCATCGGTGTACTGATAATAACGCACACCGAACCCTCTCACGACCTTGCCCAAAGGCTGCATATACATGTTGAACAGGAGGGGGGACATAATAGAACCCTGCGGGACTCGACACGTGAGGTCCCAGGGAGATGAAGTACATTCCCCGAGAACCACATGCTGAGTTCTCCCAGCCAAGAACGAGCGGAACCATTCAAGAATAATTCCGCCCACCCTGGCCCAGTCCCACAGCTGAGCCACCAACATCTCGTGGTCAATGGTATCAAATGCAGTCGACAGATCTAATAAAATTATCATAGAAGATCTGCTCCGATCTAATTCACGGTGCATGTCGTTAACCAAAGCCACAAGTGCAGTCTCCATGCCAAACCCAGGACGAAAACCGGACTGCAAGGGATCAAGAAAACTGATCCGATCCAGATGCCCCTGAAGCTGCTGAGCCACCACCTGTTCAATAACCTTCCCTAAAAAGGGAAGGTTAGAGATTGATCAATAGTTGACCAGGAAGTCAATGTCAAGAGATGGTTTCTTGAGCAGGGGCCATACCACCGCCTCTTTGAAGCAGCTCCGCACCCTGCCCTCCCTAAGGGAGGCATTCACAACCCCGCCAGCAACAGCCCTAATGTCTCCCGACAGGCCTTAACCAGCCAGGACGGGCCTGGATCTAATTCACAACAGGTGGCCCTTACAGCCCCAAGGACACCGGCCGCATCAGCGAGCGACACCCACTGAAATTGATCCATGAACTCAGACAAGGCAGGTCCTCCACTACCTCAGGTTCTCCCACTGTTATAAGTGCAGCATCGAAATCACGGTGAATCCGAGCGATTTTTATCCACAAAAAGTCAACAAACATGTCACAGCGGGCACTGGGAGATTCCAGTTCCAGGTGGAGAGTGGCCATACTGACCAGCTGCTTCACCACCCGGAAAAGCTCTGCTGGACATGACTTTGCAGATGCTATGAGGGCAGCAAAGAACTCTTTCTTTGCTGCCCGCACTGCTACAGCATAAGCTTTTAAACTAGCTTTATGCTGCAATTGGTCAGCTTCAGCATGAGTCCAGAGCCACTGTCACTCTAACCGCCATCCTTCCTGCTTCATCCAGCACAGGTCCTCTGTAAACCAAGGGGACCTGCGTCATCGGCATTACAGAAGTGGATGCCTGGGAGCCATTTGATCAATGGCCTCAGTCAACAAGTTGTTCTAGAAGACAATGAGGTCATCAAGCGAACAGTCATCGAGATCGGGAGGTAATTCCCCTAGAGCACTCTGGAACCTTTCTGGTTCCATACGTCTCCGGGGGCAAACCAACCGAACTGGTTCTATACCTCTCTGGGAGCAGACATGCACCAGGAGACCGGCCTGGAGGAGATAATGATCTGTCCATGACAAGGTCATAGTTAATACATCCCCCACTACCGGATTCCCCAACTCAAGGTCATTGCAGAATATCAGGTCAAGGGTATGTCCACCATCATGTGTCAGGCCCACAACCGTCTGAGACAGTCCCATGATGGCCATGAACTCACGCTCTGCTCCCCCAAGATTGGCATCAGTGTGGATGTTGAAATCCCTCAGGACTAAAGTCCTTGGAGATCACAGGATCACCTCTGACACCAATTCAGCTAGGGCATGTAGGGATGCTGCCATACATGTAACTGTGCGGTATATCAGCAGCAGCCCTAGTCTGTCTTCAGCCAAATCAAACACTAGATGGATCCCCTCCATGGCCAAGAAGTCTGCATTGGATACCTCCTCACAGACTAGGTGTTCTTAAAAATAACAGCTACACCGCCGCCCCGCCCCTCTGGTCTAGGCTGGTGCTGTACAGAGTACCCGGCCAGAACAAGGTCAGCCAGAATTGGCCCCGACTCAGTGTCCAGCCAGGTCTCTGTAATACACATGAGGTTGGCTGCTTGATGCAAGATCAGCTCCTGGATCATTGTGGATTTATTAACAGCCGACCTCACATTAATCAGCAGCAGTCCTGGACCAGGTGCCCTCCCATTCTCGATCACTGCATTACCTGTCCGGGGGCCTGTGAGGCCTTCCTTTCTGCTGCTGAGCAGAACCTGCGACTGATCCAGCAGATCTAAGCCTTCTGCTGTTGTTGACACAATGTGATGTCAAGGCACAGAATGGTTTTTGCTCTATCAATGGCCGGGAAGGGATAGTGGCATGCACCACACCATGGAGGTGCCTCCTGCTTTGGCATTGTGCACTTTCTTAACTCTGGTGACAACGGACTGTCCTGGGCAATAGTGACACCATGCAACGTCAGCTAATGCATGCAGAGAAGTACCTATCAGGAATGCAGCTTCAATCCAACACCTGTGTGTCACTGTGTTTTCCTCTGGCCCATCTAGCACCCCTCCCCCCAGCAGGAGAGTGTACTTTCCCTCTTTGCCCCCCCCATGCTATTTCCCGCCAGACGGCCTTTCCCTGTGTGTTCCCTTTTGTCGTTTGCAGGCTAGCTTGATTGCAGGCTTGAACCTCTGTTTTTTCCTATTGGTTTTTTCCTATAGCCATGTCTGGGAATGACAATAGAAAGCACAGAGGCACAGGCCTGCAGCTAGCTACTATGGGCCCCCACCTTCAAGTGCAAGTACATGGCCCGTGGACTCCTCACCAACCCCCATTTTCAGTACACCAGCCACCACCCTTCCCTTCCAACCCCCAGCCCCCAAAGTGGCTTATTACTATGTCATACCACCATTCTCCAAGCTCTCCCCCCTCAACACTTCCTTCCTTTCCCAGAAGAAGCATGGAAACCATGTGTAGCCAGGAGCAGCCAAGCAAGAGTGCTGCCCCTTTAAGACAAACAGCTATAGTTAGCCTCGAGACTGGGCTAACTGACCTGCAGGCACTGCCTGAAGTGCAGGACAACACCTAATTGGCATACAGTTGTGTTGGGTGTGATAGGGGCCAGCCCAGGAGGATAAAGCTGAGTTGCTGTGGGGAAGCAGAAGAGCTCAACAGAGCACTCCTGCATGCAGCTAGGAAGAGCTGCAGAGAAAAGCAGGAACCAAGGGCTTTCTGGGCAGCAGAGAAGGGTGCCAGACCCATAAAAACTAGTAAGTCAGCCAGAGGCAGGAGCCTAGCTAGTTTAGCATTAGAGACTGTGAGTAACAGCCAGAGGCAGGGGCCTGGCTGAGGTTAGGGATTAGGGTTGCCAGAAGGCTGTTTCCTGGCAGTAGCAACAGAGCATAATGACTATATATATGGTGGAGTTGTATAGAGAGAGTTATATGTGTTGAGACTGATATGGTGGAGATCTGTAAATGGACATGATGGTGAATAAAGGACATTGGAGGAGCTAATTCCTTAAAGAAATGTGACTATATAGTTAAAATTTCCAAGAGTGAGCGACAGTGTGGTGTCTGATCCTGCATGGACTTAATTCCCGGCTTGCCCTGGGTAGCCACACCATTACAAAGTGGTGGAGAATGCGTGTACCCCTAATGTTTGCCAACAAGCAGTCTGTTGCAAAGGCAGTTGAGCCTGCACAGGGGTTGCTTACCTGTGTTTGTGAATGGAGGACTGCACTCAAGCTGTGAATGAGCAGATAGGAATGGGAACAGAGTAAACCTGGGAGATACTCACCTGAACGAGGGCTGGAGTATAGCCAGAGGTGAGAACTCTGGCTGGATTCTGGTGGCGTGGGACACCAATAGGAAACTCTGAGAGCAAAAGGGAAGATTGCTGGAGCTCTACTGGGAGGATTGGGCATAGACAACGCTGACGTGGGTTGGAGATGAGATGGCGGCTCGTGGACTGCACGAGAATTGGAGTCAGCCACTCAACCTTTGAAGCTGGGTGAGGCCTGAGTTGCAATGGATGGGGCAGATGAGAACAATACAACCCAGTGATGAGGACCTGGGGAACCCTACTGGAGCTTCAATGAGAACAGACAGTGTGGGAATTAAGGTACCAGGTTTTGTTTCTTTCTTTCTTTCTTTTATTGTATTTGTATGCCGCCCCCTCCGGGGCGGCTTCCAACAAACATAAAACAGTATAAACATCATAAAGAGATATCCATATCCAAGACCGTATAGGGCCTTATAGATCAAAATCAACACCTTGAACCTGGCTCAGTATGTTATAGGCAGCCAGTGCAAAGCACGGAGCACTGGTTTCCATACGTTGAGTACCCCGAATGTTTGCTATAATTGTGGGCGCGCCTTTGTCCCTGCGGTCTGAACGAGGTTGAGACTACGGAGCACTTCCTACTGAGGTGTACGTATTATTGCAGTCTTAGAACCATGTGGATACTCCCCTTGATCAGGAATCAGACAATCCAGGCCCCAGACAGCCTTAAACACCTCCTTATGCTATCTTCTAGCAAAGCAATCTTTTCAATGGCATCTTTTGTTTGGCTGGCCGGGAAAAAGAGGCTGACAGTAAAAGCAGGTGAAAACAGATTTGTCCTCCTTGCTAGTAGCGGTATTCGGGACCCGAGCTCTCCCCCTATATAATAGGTTTAGTGCAGGGCACTGAACCTGAAGGGTGGCAGAGATTTTTATGGCAGGTATTTATCCTCTAGGAGGATAAATTATGGCAGGAATTTATCTGATTAGTAAGGCAACCAATTCTGCTTGCCAGGGGCCAGTTCAGAATTGCAGGGCATGGGACAATTCTGATTGGTTTCCAGGGACCAACGACCATTTCAGTGCCATTTCCCCTCTCTTTTGCTGGTTACTTGCAGCAGCTGCTAGGGGTAAGTGTGTACATGGTACACACATAATATGGAACTTCTACATAGTATTTCTGTGTTTCTCAAATTCTCACATTTTGCTAATCTCATCATGGGCACAGCCTTTTTCTTTCTTTCTTTCTTTCTTTTTTTCTTTCTTTTCCCATTGAGCAGCATGTCTAGGAATTGCAGATTGGTGGCATCTGGCATGGATTGGGCTGTCTGATTCACAGTCCTCCTTCTCCTGGATCCATTCTCTCTCCCTCTCTCTCTAGTTGGGGAAGCCAGCGTTTGGGGATTGCATGTGCCTGAGTGGGATAGCATGGCATGGATCAGGCTGTCTGATTTGCAATCCTCAGCCATCCTGGCCTCAGAGCAATGCTACACTCTGGCTGCACCCCGGTTTGGGGTTCTCTGCTCCTTTCTCCTGGATCTCTTGCTATATTTCTCTCTGGGCAGGGCAGCCTGTGTTTGGGGATGGCAGGTGGCTGGGTGGCAATGGCAAGCATGTTTGGGGACTGCAGGTGTCTGGGTGGCAAAGCATGATTGTTTTCTCAGTAAGGAATGTGGTAAAATACTAATGGACAAAAACCCGGAAGTAAAATGGTACCCTCAGTAATGCGGTAACTGATAAGCAGTACATTAACGGTAAATGGTACGTGGTAAACGGTACACAGTAGTAGGTAAAGTGGGATGTTATTTTGGGGTATTTAAGTATCAAGAAATTGTACTGGTGTCAAGAAATGGTTGAGAAACTGATCCCGTTTCTCAACTTCGCAACATTTCTTGTGAGTAGCATTTTTAGCTGTTCGCTTCAGCTCCAGTCCACACCTCACATCCTTGTCCTGCTGCCAGCACTGGATCATGCCCCAGGTGTAGCCCTGCTGTGCCATTTGGATTCAGATCTCTTGGAACATCGCCTCATTCCCGTAGGCCTTCACCAGGTCTCTTCCTTGGTCCAGGAAATGCAGCATTGGCAGTTGGATCTGTAGGCAGCGAGTGGCTGAGATTGGATAGTGTAGCGGTGCTGGTTTTTGCCTGGTTGTCAGTATTAACCATGGTCCTGGTGATGGTAATCCTCCTCAAGTTGTTCCTGAGAATGCAGTGTCTGGGAAACAGCATTTATTGGACACGTACTGCCAACCAGGGCAAACTGGGAGAACACATGTTGGAAAATGGCGTAGGGAGCTTTTAAGGTGGACGTTACGTGTGTGACAGTAAGAGTGAGACCAGAGAGAGGGTCCAGAAGTGGTCGCTCCTTGGAATGCTCTAGGATTTTCACCTGCTAGTCTATAGTGCTGGCAGACTTTTACACAGGGAGGCACTGCAAGCAACCTAATTGACAGGACACGGACATGTGAGTACACGTTAACCTGCATTTGTCTACACGGGGGGCTCCCCATGCTACAGAATCCTGTCGTGAGTGGGGGCTGCATGTTTGGTGGGTGGTCACTATGTGACTGGTGGGGGCAAACACCTAATAAACAGGCAGGTGGACACCCACCTGGTGTGGGCGGGCTACCGTCTTGTTTGTTAACACCCTAAGTGACATCACAATGCACCATGATGGGGGTGGGCAGGAGGTACCCAGGGCTGAGCTGTTTTGGGGCCTGCAAGAGGCCAGGCATTTGGCTCAGGTTGGGTTTCAGGTGATCAGGTTTAGGCTGGAATTTCCAGCTTGATTAGGGCTCTAATGTGAACATAACCTAAGAGGGAGTTCCCTGATTGGCAGTTCTAGATTCCAGTTCACAAAGCACTGGTCTAGCTAAGATTGTTTATGTATTTAATTAATTTTTGTTATCATGGCATCATTAAAACAGAGTAATCAAAATACAGGAAAGCCAAGTGATATAATACAAATACAGCATTTCCATTTTAAAACCAAATAGTCAAAAGTAGAGGAGTCAAATAAAATTAAGCAAATATTATAATACAAAAACAGCATTACTACAAAGCTCAAATACTAAAAAAGAATTCAAAAGATCTTAGTGTATTTAGAGTAACGGGCAGCCTCTAGGCAGGTGAGTGGATGCAGGCCAACGATAGGTGTCCCAGGTCCATTTTTACTTATTCCGTTTTATTGCCACTGGGACTGTTCCCTTACTTGCTGCTGGTTGGGTATGGTATGGTTCGTAGGTAGATCGTTAAAATAAGCAGTGGAATTTATACAAGATTATTAGCAGATTTCAGGGTATAAAGTAAATTTAGAGAAAACAGAATTGATTGGAATAAATGTTTCAGAACAGGACATAAAGAGAATTTATCAGAATATAAGCTTAAATTGGAAACATCTTCCCATAAGGTATTTGGGGATTAAAATAATGAAGAATATGAATTAGCTTTTTGAAAATAATTACCTGCCAGTTTTACAAAATATTAAAGAGGAAATTAAGAGATGGGAGAAGTATCAACTCTCCTGGTTTGGAAGAATAGCGGCAATGAAAATGTTTCTCATCCCAAAGTTAATATTTTTGTTCGTGACAATTCCAATATATATAAAGGCAACAGTGATACAGGGATGAGATAAGTTTGGGTAAATTTGTATCAGCAGGTAAAAGGACAAGGATACCTTTTGTTGTTTTGCAAAGAACTAAGGAAAGAGGTGGGGTAAATTATCAGAATTTATTAACATATTATAGGGCGGCTGTATTATCAATGATGATGAAAGAAAAAGATCTGGGTAGGAGGAGGAAAAGATAAGGAAATAAAAATTCCATTTGAAGAGCTGATCTGGTGGTGGGAAAAGGATATCCCAGAAAATATTAGGAGAAATATTTTTTGAATACGTTCTTTTGGATTTGGGTAAAGTTTAGAGAAAGATTGGCTGGAGGAGATTCCCCTTTAACTCCGATAATACACCATAACGCATTTAACAGAAAGGGGGAGTTGGGGAAATTTTTCCGAATGGATATGATGGAGAATGTTGTGATTTATAGAGGTTTTTGCAATGAAAAATTGTTAACTTTTCAGAAGATTAAGGAAATTAAACAAGGATTTGAGCTGCCTTTATATCACTATTTCCAAGTTAGACATTTTATAATAGCACGCTTAGGGACTCTACTGGTTTTGAGACAGTTAACATCTTTGGAAAGAGTGTTATATATGCATTTACCAAGGAAAGGAGCATTGAAAAGAATGTATAATCTGTTGAGGGAATTGGGTGAGGAAAAACAGCAAATGAGTTATGAAAAAGTGGGAACAAGATTTGGGGAATATGACTTTGGCAGAATGGAAGAGTATCAATGTTAATTTGTTTCGTTATACAATTTCCACTAGGTTAAGTGAGAATATATATAATGTTCTAATGCGCTGGTATTATACTCCAACAAGAATAGCAAAAATGTATGGAGGTAGTAATAAATGCTGGAAATGTAAACAGGGGGAAGCAAATTGTTTCCACTGTTGGTGGACTTGTCCAGTGGTCAATAATTTTTGGAGTTTGGTAAAAACTGAATGAGAGAAGATTGTGGGATATATGATACATTTGGACCCCAAATTGTTTTTGTTGGGTTAAATTCCCCCCGACCCCGATTTCCAGGCTGCCTTGGACCGTGATCCACACACCACTTACTCCAGAGGGCTTCAATGGGGTTACTTCAGAGTAAGTGGCCTGTGGATCGTGACCCTATTGAACATGTTGGAAAGGTAAAATCCTGGCTCTGCTAAGATCAATGGAAGTTTTGCCAATGACATGAAGGGAGCCAGAATTTTACCTAATGTGGCATGCATTGCATGAAAGCAGCCTCTTTCAATTAAAGGCCTGTGCTAATAGATCTTAAGAGGCTGGTATCAGGACTTTTGGTGCCTATTCAAAGGCTAATTTTGACTTTACAATAACGTAAATCATGAGTAATACTCATGGAGTTACTTACAACAGTGGAGCGTGGGCATGAGGGAGATTACCACTGGGCCTCGGATGTCATAAGATACATATGTAACGTATTAAGACCCAAGATAGCACTGGATATGATTTGCCTCACAACCTATTCATTCAAATTACTTTTTTCCCCCATCCATTTTAGGTTTGTAAAGAAATTAACTTTCTTGCCCAGCTGCTGGCAGAGTTTATTCAGAACAGAGCAGGTAAACAAAACATGATCAGGATTTTTCATACTGTCTATTAAGTAGGGGTGGGACTACCGGATGATCCAGTATCCAATACTGCCAGTTTTTGGGTGTACCGGCAGTATCGGATTACCCCGGTAATCGGGGGAATTTACCGGATTCCCCCTGTGCCAGATTTTTTTACATTGCGGCCATTCAAATGAATGGCCGCAATGTAAAAAAAAACACAGAAAAAAAGCAAACACTTTCCCTCCCCCGTCCAGGCTGTGCAGGTGGAANCCCTGCCCAGCCTGGATTATTTTTTTTAAAAAATGTCCCTAAGTCCCTGGGCTCCGGGCTGCCGCCGGCGACCCAGAGCCCGCACCAGCAGCAGGTAAGTGTACCAGTATCGTTGATCCCTGGGGTGGGGGGTGGTTTAACACACACCCCCACCCCAGGGATCACCCTACCTCGTCCACCCAGGGATCACCCTACCATGGCTTCAGCTCCGGGCGGCGGCGGTCCAGCAGCCGGCTTCAGCTCTGCTGTGACTGCCGGCTTCAGCACGCTAGTGACGCATACTAGGCCTTCCGGGGAACTTAGAGCGTCACTAGCATGCTGAAGCCGGCAGCCACAGCAGAGCTGAAGCCGGCTCCCGGACCGCCGCCGCCGCCCGGAGCTGAAGCCAAGGTAGCTGAAGCCTATGTCCTGATTGCCCCTCATCTCTGACCCTTAAAGAAACATTCCCTTTGCCACAGTTCCAAGCCTATATGTTCCAGGAAAATTCCCCCTGCTGGTCAGTACGAGTCCAGCACACACACAGAAAGAGTGACTTCCAGTGTTCTGATTGCTCAGGGAGCGTTACAAGGAGGAAGCACGAGGGAATTACATTACATCACTCTGAGGCCATGTGATTGCAGTGCTCCTGCTGCCCCCTTCTTGTGGTGCACCCTGCTGTGCTCCCTGACTCATCAGCAGTAGCGGCCACCCCTTCACTGCTTCTAGCCATTGCCTTCTGGTATCTCTAGTGATGGCTCAGGCGGTAGCTCTGAAGCCCCTCCATCCTGACACTGATAGGGACTGCATGCAGTCCATGGACTGTGGTTTGCTTACCACTAGGGTTACCACCCCTCTGGGTTTGATCCAACTCTGGGTAAAGCCCCAAGTTTCATTGGGTTTTCCAGGGGCACCTGGACAACTTGAGGAAATGTGTATGTGTGTGGAATGATGTCAGAAAAGGGCAAGGCAAAGAGGCTCTCCTGCCTCTTTCTGACCTGGCCCCGCCCTTTTTGGAGAGTTGCAGCCTTGCTGGAAAGGGGCAGGTGAGTCCTTTTGCCCAGCCCTCATTCTGACATGGCTCCATTCCCACTGCATGTTGCAATATCCCAATGCTGCAAAGCGGGTATGACCCTATTGGGGAAAGGGACTCTCCCACCCTTTCCATCTCCCTCAGTTCAAGTCTGCTAAGAAGGTGGCATCTCTACTTACCACTGACCTATGGTATCTCTGTTACATCTGCCATGGGAGAAATTATAGGGGGGTGGGTGGGGGAGAATGTGTCCCCCCCACAAATGTCCTTCCCCCACAATTCCAGGGATAAGGGGCTGGAGCTTAAGAGGGTCAATACCCCCACCCCCCAAGTTATGCCCATAGTCATAGTAGACTATTGGGGCTGAGAATTCTGTCCCTTCTTTACTAGTGGGAAAACAGTGTCAGGGGCAGAGCTGGAACTAACAACCTTGTTGTGCTTCAGCATCTCCCCACTATGGGGCTAACCTGGTGATGTTCTTTGGCGGGGATTTTCAACCACTTAAAAATGGGCTCTCTAAATTCTTATCTCAGGCACACTCCGTTTATTTTATATTTACCCACAGCCAATTTCCTTCAGGATGGGGACATCGGAGTAGACATTTCACTTACATCCTTTCCAGTCATCAAGGCAAACTACATGGAATAACATCATAAGGTAAAGTAATGCTAGCCACACATAGGGCAAATGGGAGCATTCCACGCACATCCCTATTCCCCACCCCTGCCCTCTTTTCCTTAACTTACTCTTCTGTTGAAAGCGGTTAATGAACAGCATTGGCTAATGACTGGAGCAGGGATTATGAGAGGACCTCATGATGATCAAGGACTAGTTGGAAAATTTCTGAAGCACGTTTTTCCCAATGGAAAGCATGCTTCCATTGAAATTTTCTGTTGGGAAAGTCAGCTCAGGAGTACTTTTGTGTCAATGCATTGTATTATGGGAATTCCTATTCATACTCTCGTGCACCCCTCCATGGTGTAGCTGTTAGTGTCTTATGAGAGCTGAGCTACTAGCAGAGACCATGGTTCATGATAAGATATGATGGACCCACAGTTGGCCCAACATTATCCCACTTAAGACTTCAACGGGACTACTCTAGAGTAAGTGGTTTGAGGATTGAGTCCTAAATGTTCTTGTATTTTCATACTCATTATTTCAACTGTAACTGTGTAAACTAGTCCCGAGGTGCTGCAGAGGCTCCCAAATTAGGGTCAAGACCTTAAGCAGCAGGGCCATTCAGAGGTTCCTGGAGTCCCAGGACAGAATGTCACATGGGACCTCCTCCTTCCACTATCTACTATGAAGAAACAGGCCAGTTGTGTGTCTTGGGGGAAAGTTTATCTTTTTGTACCGTGATCCAGACATGTGAAATGTCCAAGTGAGGGTCAGATGGTTTTCAGTGCTTTGCCAGCAATGCCTTCTGATTTATTGGCAGGGTCTTCTCTTGTACAAGAACTACTCGGATGCCTTCTGTGACTCTTCATTCAACCCATCTTTGCTCTCTGAATCCAGAATGCTCTACTTTTGGTTTTCAGACCATGTCCTCAACTCTCTGGCCTTGGCAGCCTTCATGGATGGACGTCTGGTATTAACTATCACAGGGGATGAATTAAAGGTAACTAGAGCAAGATTGTTTCACAAATAGTATTTTACAACCAGCTTTGGGGAGGGTAACAATTCTTACAGCAATCGATCAACCTGGAGAATCTCGTAATTCTTGTATTTTTTAAGGAGATGTTTGAAACTGAAGATATGGAAATTCACCGAGGGATTGTGCAAGAGGTAATGGCTGACCAGATCCAAACCCAATGGAGTTGATTTTCTCCAGTCAAGTAGTGCGACTGAATTTCCATTAGTGGGCAGGAGAGAACACCATGGTTTGTCAGTCTGGGGCTAAATGATCTGCAACTGCTATCATCTCAAGACCTCCTTCCCTCCAGAGTATTATTATTATTATTATTAACAAACATTTATATAGCGCCAGCTCCTATGTATTAGGAGCAGTGAGGGAGGGGTGATGAGTCCACAAGCTTCCCAGCACCCATGGTCCAAGTAACAGCTTCAGATCTTGGGGGCAAGATGTGTGTGTCCAGGACAGGATTGTCAGCTGTGTCTAACTAAGGGGACCTCTTATTTCAGAAACCCACAGTTCCATAGCACATAATGGGTGTCCCTTATTTCAGAGCCCCACAATGTCCCTCATCTTTTAAATGCTGACATGGCATCTACCAGGCAGGGATAGGCTTAGGTAGGGCTGGCCCCACCTGTCCCGGGTCCCCACAGAAAGTCCCAGGTTGGCATATAGGGCCAGCCTTGTGGAGGGGCTGCACTGCTCACACTCAACTTCCGGGAGCCCCACAAGCACCCCACCATTACAGAGCTCCCCCCTGGATTTTGGAATAGTGGGCGGCAGCAGCTTGGCTCCCTGCTGGGTCATGACCAGAAGGACAAGGCTGCAGCTGCTTGAATGCTGATCCTGGCCCCACCCAGGCCCTCTCAGGGTTCCACTGGGAACTGTTGCAACCACTTACTCCCTAGTGTTACTCCAGCAGAAGCTGGAAGCAACAGTGTGGGACCAGCAGTGTGTAGCAGAGGAGTTTCCTCCCCCTTCCAGGAGCTGCAGAGGGGAAACAGGCAGTGAGCACTTAGCCTCTGCTGGTAGGAAACAAACTCTTTCTGGTTCCCCCATCCACCCTGCAACGGCAGGATGGGCAGCTCTGTTCTGTGGTGTATGGAAGTGTGCCCCAGCCCCAACACTGTTGCTCCAGTCCTGGCTCTGCTGCATACTTGCTCCAGGTCTAAGTCCCTAACATTCACTTATTGATTACTTACTTCTTCTGGCTCCCCCGCACAGCGTGCACACAACCCTCCACTCCCTCTCAATACCAGTCCCAGAGGAGCCTCTGCCCCACTGTGAGAGCGTGTGCCTTCCTGTTCACTTTGCCTGGCTGCTGCTGGCTCCTAGCTCCTTCTCCTCCCTGTCTTTCCTTGCTGCTGGCTGCACAAACAGTGGAAACCCAGCAGCAGCAGCTCAGTCCTGCCCAGCCTTGGCCAATTACGGCCAGCTCCAGGGGCCAGCTGGACAGGAAGTCCAGAGCACTTCCTCCCTTTTCCTCTTTATAAGAGGAAACACTGCCAAGAAGACTGACTTTCCAACTCATCCCCCCCTGTTATCCTTCCTTGTCCCGCTGTTGCACTCCCTCCTGCCTCCCTGTTCCACTGTTATTTGTGCTGGCTGCTTCCCTGGTTTGACCTGTGCTCTGACTAGACTATGCCTTTGCCTGCCTCCACCTCCTGATGTTTGTGCTAACTGCTTGCCTGATTTGACCTGCGCTCCAACTCAACTACACTTTTGCCTGTCCCCACTTGCTGATGGTCATGCTAACTGCTTGCTTGGTTCTAACGCATGTTTTGTCTTCAACTCTGCCTGCCACCCAGCCCTTACAGCATTGCAGCAGATGTGTAGGCATAAGGCATGCGCTGCCCTGCTCTGTTCAGCTGATCCCAGAGTAGGGGTACTGGATCACCGGAGCTAACTAGTGGGGGTTTCTCCAGCACAGCCTCGCCAGTTGCGCAGATGTTGTGGAGGATGCATGCAGTAGTTGTTAGCAGTGGAGCAGCCTCTAGTTGGAAATTGATCCTAGCAGCTATTGATCTCTCTCCATAACAGGTGGGAGGGGAGGAGGACCCAGCCTGCCCAGCAATAGGGAAATTCCAGCAACAGGGAAATGGAGGGGATACAGGACAAATATGGGCCTGCCAAAGAGGCTCAACACCATGACCAAGGAGACACTGACTGCTGAATGCACCCAAAAGGATCTGGAGCCATCCAGATAGTGGATGAGATGGACCAGCAAATCAGACAATAGGAGTCACAGGAGAATTCCACAACACACCCTCCTGTTGAGGAGGGGGACCAAACAGGGACATAGGGTGGCCAGGTATGCAAAATTTAGAGGACACTTATGAAAAATACAGGTTTCAGGGCTGTAGTGGCCCCAGTGCAGCCCTGCAACCTGTATTTCTCATAACTGTCCTAAAATGTGTGTATCTGGCCACCATGGGCGCTATAGAAATAAAATTATTATTATTTATTATTAAGTGCTAGATTGCTATGGCATTTAACAATGGGGCTAGAATGTAACTGCAGTCTGTGGGTGTTTTAGATAAGTGCCTCCCCATCCATCATACATGTTGCAGGGCCACATTGGCACCGTATGCAGCCCTGCAGCATGCATGATGGGTGGATAATAGGCACTTGTCTAAAAACATCCTGTGTGTGTGTCAGGCCCTGTAATCTCTCCTTAAGTGCTTGTAAACATTACATAGCAAAAACTATACAATTGAGTTACCTGGTGCCTGTTAAACAGATGTAACTTTTTCATGTATGTTAGCTCCTAACGTCTAGCATGTAGACTCTTTTCTGCCATATTGAAAAATGTTCTCTTTTACTCAAAGATGAAATATATACATGTAAAACTTCAAGATCTGGCCCTTTCTTTTCCAAAGAGTTGAACATGAACTATTCACCATGAAAGCCTTGATCATGCTTTCAGTAAAACCAGGCATACAGTGCTGAGACACTGAGCTAGATTTTATTTCCAAGTAATTGTTGGGAGGAGTTTGGAAGCTGCCTACAACATGAACAGGTCAGAATACACAATACAAACAAATAGCAATCAAAATATACTATTTTTAAAATCTTGTGTGCCCCCTTACCTCATACTTGAGAGAGTTGTATTTAGCTACTTGGCTCACTTTGCGTCCTTACTCTTCCCCCTTACAACTTTTACAATTATTTATGGGGACCAAAAGTCTTGGAATGGTGTATAATATAGCCAAGTTGGCTTACGAACTCAGCAAACGCTGAAGTATTTTCCGGAGGATCTTTGTAAAAATCAAATAGAGGGGTGTAATATTTCGGCTATGGAATATATAGAGTTTAGTTACCCAATTGGTCTGCCCTTTTTCTTTAACCAGCTCTTATGACTTGGCATTAACTTTATTTGTTAGTAGTTCAGTCTGGGACAACCTCCTGTTGTGTGTATCTCTTAATATTGCAACACTGTATATGTTTGGTTTTATATTTTTGATTTTTTTGGTCAAATGCGGTTTTAATTTTCATGGGAAATACTTCCCATAACCCTGATTGCTATCGGAATCATACATTTTTATTGCAATGGCCTTTGGCTACGCAAATAAACTTATTATTATTTTATTATAAATCTTGTGATTTCTAAGCCAGTCTCTTGATTAACAAGGGCCTGACTCATGACTTTTGAACTTTTGGGGTTGGCAAGTGGCAACCCTGGGTTAGAGAGAAATATACTTCTATTCTACTTTTATTTTGAGCTTCCCCCATCCCTCACTTACTTAGCTCAATGTTTTAGTGGTGGTCCTTAAATGTGTACTTAGTAGTTTTTGCCCAGATTTGAATATAAGTGAAGCTCTATAATGTATCTCACTTTGGAGACACAAATGGAGGCATGCAAAGTTAGAGAAGATGAGAGAATTTGGTAGCATATATTTTAATTTTAAGAGGTGCCTGCTGGAATCTGACTATCTTTACACACATTTAAAACTATCAAATGTGGTTTGTAGATTTATAGGACCAAATTCTATAGCCATATTCTATACAACCACAGCCTTTTTTGTAGGTTTCTCAGGATTCAGTGTCCATTGCGTTAGGGATAGTATCTGTGTGCTCAACATATGTATGGTTTTGGGGCAGAGCGTAAGAGCATCCTACTTTAAGATTTTTTCAATTGGATCACTTTAGGGAGGGGGTATGGTTTAGGCCCACTAGGACCATGCTTTGGGACAGGAAGGCGGGGGAACTGGTTAAAAAATAGCTTACAGACACAACATGCCATATAAGTTATCATCTGGCTGTCAACCGTTAAAGGGACAAGGTCATAGGGCCACGCATTTTTTTTCAGCCTGGGCCCTGCAAACTCTAAATCCAGCCCTGTTATCAGGGTCAGGGAACCAGGGGCATAGCTAGCTACCATGGAGCAAGGGGTCACTCTGCTGAGCCCCAGGCCCAGATTCTGGGGGAGCTGTTTGCAAGCAGCCTGAGCACCGCTAGGAAACCTTCAGACTCGGCAGGGAAAGGAGTGGGGCCAGCACTCTGCCCCTATCCATTCCGGAAAATTCTGTAGGAGCACTCTGGCAGCTTGCAAAGGACCATGCTAAGAAAAAAAGTTTTAAGAGTGGGTGGGGATGGAGTTTTGTCCCCACTCCCACGCACTCTTAAAGCTTAATTCCTGGTGGGATTGCTGCTGCTGCTTCCCCAAGTGGGGGAGGGGTCTGGGAGCTGGGGTGGTGCTGCCGTCATGGGTAAGCCTTCCCCTTCACCCCAGAGAACCTGCCCCATTGCCCTTAGGGCCCATAACTGGAGCATGAGCCCAATCCTCCACCCCCCAGCTTTGCTAAGCCACTGCAGGGAACACACACTCTGCCCTGATTTGAAGGTATTCTTATGCATGCTGGAGAGGGGTTGGTTCCTCCAAAGCAATCCTCTCTTCCCTTGATTTTTCTCACTCCTGTATAGACTCATCTCCTGTTCAGCTCAGCAGAACTACTGACACTAGGGGTAGGATCTGAGTCTAGAAGAGGAATGTGACGAATCACGAGCTTATCATAGTTGCATCTTTGTTCACTGAGTTTCTCACATATCTCTCAATGTTATAATAGATTTTCCAGGACAGGTCTTTTAACGACTCCATGGCTAAGATCTGGAATCTGACCCCTCCCCAAATCAGCCTCCAACCTGAAGGAACGATTGTAAAGTCATCTGTGGCTGCAGAACTCCGCATTTCTTCTGATGGAGATGAACCCTCAGTAGCTTTATATTTTGAAAAGGTTGGTTTGTAAATTCCCTGGGGGAAAGACTCAGTGTGGTCAACATGGTTAGTTCCTTGTTGGTTCCATTTGTGGATGCTGCAGAGACTCCATTCCAAGATTTACACCCTGTTTGTCACGGGTTGGAGGTCCACATCCCCACTTTACCGGGTTTGAGTGACGCAGTTTCCCTCGCATACAGCCCACTTTAATCAGTTTTCCTCTCTGGCCGATTCAAGCCTGCCGCAGGGACAACCCCTTTGTCACCCAAGGGCCCAATCCTTCCCGTTTACAAACTCTTTCTCTCTGGGTTCACAAGAGCTTGAGAACTCTTGTTGCTCATTCATGTTCCAATGTTAGACACAGACACTTCTTCATAAAGAGAAGAAGTCAGTTTATTGATTTACATAAGCAAGATAATTGATACAGAGTGATTATTAGAAATCAAAGTTAAATATAACGCATTCCTGATCTGTACTGGTTGAGTTCCTAAATAAGCATCTTACCCTACAAAGGTACATAAGTTCCTCTCAGTCCTTGATGTAAGTGACTGGGTCTTCAGTCTTAGAGTTGCTAGAAAGCAAAGTCCTGGTCTCAGTCCATAGTTTCCAGCCTTGCTGGCTGGCAGGTTTTAGGATGCAGATGCAGTTGCTCAAGGTGGCTCTAGCCAAGCGAGAGCGAAGATGGCTTAATGGCCCTCGCTTAAGTATCTTTCATGGTCTCTTTGTTTTGGCTTTCCCGCCTTGGAGAAACCTGATGTCCGTCACGTAGGCAACCCAGGCAAACCTGAAGGTCGATTTGCATCTCTCCAGGGTTCTGTCTAGCCAGGGTTCCCAATACTCAATCTTTTTATCTCTTTGCATTTTCTGGAGTTTCTTCAGTGTCACGGTCTTGATTTGAGTTTTACAGTTCTTAATTGTAACATTACATACATGTTGCACCTTTTGCTTTACATATTTACTAGACTTGTAATCTACATGTAGGCCAGTACGACACGTGTGTGACCCTATGTTCCTCCGTGACAGCCCCCCCATAAGACAGCATGCGCAGTGGACACAACAGAGTCCCGTAACATGCTTAGACTGGTGTGTCCTACTGGTGTGTGTAGGGATATGCAACCCCCCTACCTCATTTCCATGTGTTTGAATCGTATTAGAGTTAGACCTTTGGTTTTCCAAACCCTCTGTCAGCCCTGTGCTGCTATCATGTTCACGTGTTTTCCACCATGTCGTAGTGGAGTGATCCTCAGGATTCAGTGTTTCTGGGGTCACTCTCTTGTAGGGGTATACCCTGAGGTGTCTATGTCCCTCTGTCCCATGTTGCATGTGGGGTTCCTGTGGCCCATACCCTTCAAGGTACATCAGTAGGTGTTTGCATAAGACTGTGACAAATGGGTGGGAACGCCATCTTAACAACCTTTGTTCCCCAGTTACAAACTTTGGCCATGTTTCCAGATTATCTGGCAGCCTGTTTCTTATTGGCTGTATTTCTGTTCCCCATGTCATAACTTCTTTGTCTGATTTACCTGGGCTATCCAGACTGTAGATCAGAAGTATTATTAGGAGACAAAAGAGGGAGTGTGGAGCAAGTGTGGTACCTTTTACACTACTGAGCACCCCCTTCTGTTGTCCGTGTAACTCTGCATTTGAAAACACTTTTCACCAGGAGAAATGCTGTAATTCCCAGTGGGTAGACTGTCATCCTTTGGCATTTGCATTTCCCCCAT
>QEPC01002524.1:9088-22283 GCA_003113815.1 Sphenodon punctatus | reverse complement strand
AGCCCTTAAATACTGTGTGGAAAGGCCTAGCTTGAAAACTTCCAAGGATACCCTCTTGTCCCAGGATTCCAAAAACCCATTTTGGATAACAATAGATAACAAGGGATTAGTAGATATAGAAAAAACCATTAACTTAAGCCAATGTTTACACATCACAGCAGGGTTACATAAACCGGAAGGCAACAGCTGCCCCGAGCTGTGTTTAGGAGGGGCGGGGTAAAAAATTAATAAATAAAATAAATAAACAACTTTTGGCCCATAGTAAAACTAAAGGAGTACCACAAGGGACTGCCAAAATGGCTCTCAGGAGCCTGTACCACTTCCAATTTGGAGAGAAACTCCAAACCCCAGACTGGGAATGCATAAGAAATAGAGCCTAGAACCTTAGCCTGGAATAATTTCAGTACAGGAGTCACCATCTTCCCTCCCTTGCTGTAAAACAACTTGATCAAGAGAGAGACTGTTCTCAGGGCTACTTCCAAAACCGCCTCATAATGAGGTCGCCACCTAAGGTTGCATGAAATTATGACCCCCAGGTATTTATATGTTTTTACCTGCTCAATTTCATTATTACCAATATGCCATTGCTGCATCCTAGCTGTAACCCGCACCCACTATCATGGTTTTGGCATAATTTATCTGAAGGTTCTCCTGACGACAATATTCATTGAAATATTTTATAGATCTCAATAGGCCTACCCTTGTTTGAGACAGGAGAACAATGTCATCTGCATATAAGAGAGTGGCTATTTTTTGCAGTGCTACTCTAGGGGCATGCACATCAAACTGGTTCAGATAGGCTAGCATCCCGTTTATGTACAGATTAAAGAGGGTAGGGGCCAAGATACAACCTTGCCGCACTCCCCTCTGGACTGGGACGCTGTCTGTTAGGTGGTTTTGTAAATTATAAAGGACCTGCAAGGACGTATCTGTGTGGAGTGCCATCATCAGGAACAACAGCCTTGGGTCAATGGATTAAGCTTCCAGTTTAATCCATAGACGCTCTCTACAAACCAAGTCGAAGGCAGCACGCAAATTGATAAAACAAAGATACAACTTTCTACCCTTATCTAGAAATTTTCCCATCAGGGTGGTCAAAATCCCAATTTGGTCAACTGTTGAACAGCCCTGAATAAACCCCGCCTGTTCAGGCTCAAGAATCCCATGGGACGCCAACCAGTCTCGTAATCTGCCCAACAAATATTTAGAATATAATTTTCCCACTAGGCTCAACAAACTTATGGGCCGGTAATTAGAAGGTAAAGTAGGGTCCCCCTTCTTATAAATAGGTACAATAATGCTTTTAAGCCATGCACTGGGGATCCGGCCCGTTTGGTTTATCTGGGTCAAAAGGGGGGCAAGCACCCCCGCCCACCAGTCTGGAGAACATTTGATAATCTCACGCGTGATCAGATCTGTCCCCGGGGCTTTCCCCGGTTTAAGATCTGCAATTAGATTAAACACTTCATCCTTAGTGATGTCAGGCCAGCGGGGAAACCCATCCATTAGCTCCAACACAGGGGGGGAGCTACAAAGGGCTCCGGGGGACCAAACAAGGCAGCATAATAATCCTGCCATACCGACTTCGGGAGAGCTGGTAAACCTCCAGTACCTCTACTACCTTGAATATGGGTTTTAATCAGTTACCAAAAGGAAGTTGTGGATCTTTGATTTGCAGCTGCCAACAACTGGGCCCATAGAGCCTCTTGAAAGGAGGCCTTTTTGTCGCGAGTAATTTATGATAAATCTGTCTACATTCAAAGAAGGTACGTCAGGAGAGTACAGAGGGGGCTTTCTTCAATTGCTTAGTATGTAATCGCAGCAAAGCCTGCATGTCTGCACAGTCCTTATTGTACCATCCCGGTATCCTCCTCTTGGGAGGGAACTTAGAAGTTGAAACTAAAAAAGGGGGGGGGAAAGTCCCAACAGTGCATCAAAGGCACCCATTAACTCAATTTCATCAGAGGCGACCCTAAGCTTATGCTGCATCCTCATCACCTCCTCCCCTGCAATGTAATCCAAAAACGACTGTCATACCATGTTTGAGCACTTCACTCAATAACAAAACCCCTCTTTGGTATCCAAAGGAGTCTGAGAGGGGAAATCGCCTAATAAATCCATATCTAACACTAAAGGAAAGTGACTTGAAGCATAAGTGTCCAGGACCCTCATGGACTTTACCAGATCCATGAAGTTGCTGGAAAACAAAAAATAATCTATTACTGAAGAACCCTGGGGAGAATGAAAAGTAAATTCTCCTGTCAGGTCCCCTGGCACCTGGCCATTAAGGATTTGGAGATCAAATAACACGAGAACGTGATCCAGAGATGCTTTGAGCTCACCATTACAAACACCATCTCTGGAAGACCTTGGACCCTGGGCAACATAGGGAGCATCATCATCTAGATTAAGAAGTTCCCTGCTAGAAGAGGGATTTCCTGATCGAACATTAAGGTCACCCCCCACCAAAAGGGGAACATTAGAATATTTCAAAATAGAACATTCCATCAAGTCCTCCCATTGATGCCATAAATCCCTACAGTAAAAGGGGGATGAAGAAGGAGGAATGTAGACGTTACATAATAATAACTCGTCGCCAGAAATAAATCTGCAATAATAACTGGCTATGTGAGATCTCACAACGCCGAGTGGTAAAACCCCGAACCAATAGTACAAGGCCCCCATTGGGGCATCCATAACAGAGGGAGTGGGTAGTGGCACACACAAAGAATTAAGACCACAAGGTCCTGGGTAACCCATGTCTCCTGTAACAAAATGACATCAAATTGGTCCAGAAAACACAGAAAACTTGGATCCCTGGAGCCAGAACACCACCCTGAGATATTCCAGCTTGATATAGACAAGCTATGGCCAGAACCCCTGAGTTGTCAGGTAGAAGGAGATCCTGAGACAGGGCCTCCAGGTAAATCCAATGCAGGGGATCCCACCACCACCTGCAAGCCTTTGTTCCCCATTGGAGCTATAAGCCCCAGCTCCGAGGGTGGTAAACACAACGCTTCATCATTGGGCAAAGCTAGGGAATATGACTGGGAACAGGGATAGGAAGGAGACAATTTATTTGCATTAGATATTTGGCAACCGTCGTGGTCGCCAAGCCCCCCATCCGTGGTCTGACCACCCTCAGGGACAAGTTCTATAGAAACCACTTTACAATGCGTCTTACTATGCTCCAATATACCAGATACACAATTAATAGAGCTCTTTCTACTATGGGGGGGGAGGGGTAACCTACCCAGTGGTTTCCTTGAAGAACGTGTCTTAGGACCTCCCTCCTTAAGTTTTGATAATTTTGTAACCACCTGCTCTAAATTACTAAACAGAGCTTGATATTCCTGAAATTCTTTCCGAACTGAAGGAGGGCAAGAAGCTATAGCCCCTACCGGTTTAACAGGGTCCACTTCCATAATGCCATCTGTAACGGGGGCAATCGATTGACTCTGGGCCAGCAAATTAGAAACATTTTGAGGCATAGGGCCTTCGCTTTCTGTACCATCCAACCCATACACATGTGAAACGGTTAGCGGATCTGCAGGCACCCCAGAGGGAGCCACAACATTTGTGTTGCCAATAGATCCAGGACAACGCTATAAATTATTTGATGTTGTTCCAAACACTCTAGACACATAAATAGCATTGTTATTTAAAATATCAACTTTCTCCATTATTTTCGTGACTAAGGCTGCTGATTTGAACAAGACTATCAAAGTCCAAGAGTCCCTAGATTATTATAAATGATCAACAGAGCCGATCACATGCCTAGTTATTGGAAGTGACAGCAGAAGCCTCAAGTGTTCAGCAACCTCAAGAGCAATGAACCAGTTAGGGAGGCGGCCCATAGAGGGGCGACGCACTGCACTCCCTCGAGATAATGGCACCACGTTTCAAAGGCGGCCTTGATGGCTAACAATTTGCAGTCAAAAATTGTGTAATTTTGTTCTGCGCTAGTGAGCTGCCAGGAGTAGTAGGCACAGGGGTGCAACAGTTTTGTCTTGTCATTGGCTTGGAGGAGGACTGCCCCAATGGTGCTGCTGGAGGCGTCCGCTTCTACATAGAACGGTTGGTTAACGTCTGGGTGACAGAGGATTGGGGCAGTGAGAGAGACCTATTTAAGGTGGGCGAAGCTATATTGCTGTTCTTTTCCCCACGCATAGGGTTGGCCCTTTTTTAGGAGGGAGGTAAGGGGTTTGGTGATCTCTGCATAGTTCGGAATGTATTGCCTATAGTAATTAGTGCTTCCAAGAAAGCGTTGGAAGGGTTTGACAGCCCAGGGAATCAGCCATTGATGGATGGCCTCGACCTTTTGTGAGTCTATCACGATTCCCTCTGCACTGATCACGAATCCCAAGAAGTCCACTGTGATCAGGTGAAAGGCACATTTTTCTTGCTTGCAATACAGTTTATTGTCACGCAGACGTTGCAATACCCTTCAAACATGGGAGACATGTTGACTGTGGGAGGGGGAATAAATTAGGATATCGTCCAAGTACGCTATGACGAAAAGGTTGAGGACATCACGAAAAATATCATTTATGAAGTGCTGAAATGTCGCCGGAGCATTGGCCAGGCCAAACTGCATCACTTGATATTCAAAGTGGCCGTACCGCGTACGGAATGCGGTCTTCCATTCGTCGCCCTCTCACACTCGAACTAAATTGTAGGCACCACAGAGATCGAGCTTTGTGAATATANGTATCCAAAGGAGTCTGAGAGGGGAAATCGCCTAATAAATCCATATCTAACACTAAAGGAAAGTGACTTGAAGCATAAGTGTCCAGGACCCTCATGGACTTTACCAGATCCATGAAGTTGCTGGAAAACAAAAAATAATCTATTACTGAAGAACCCTGGGGAGAATGAAAAGTAAATTCTCCTGTCAGGTCCCCTGGCACCTGGCCATTAAGGATTTGGAGATCAAATAACACGAGAACGTGATCCAGAGATGCTTTGAGCTCACCATTACAAACACCATCTCTGGAAGACCTTGGACCCTGGGCAACATAGGGAGCATCATCATCTAGATTAAGAAGTTCCCTGCTAGAAGAGGGATTTCCTGATCGAACATTAAGGTCACCCCCCACCAAAAGGGGAACATTAGAATATTTCAAAATAGAACATTCCATCAAGTCCTCCCATTGATGCCATAAATCCCTACAGTAAAAGGGGGATGAAGAAGGAGGAATGTAGACGTTACATAATAATAACTCGTCGCCAGAAATAAATCTGCAATAATAACTGGCTATGTGAGATCTCACAACGCCGAGTGGTAAAACCCCGAACCAATAGTACAAGGCCCCCATTGGGGCATCCATAACAGAGGGAGTGGGTAGTGGCACACACAAAGAATTAAGACCACAAGGTCCTGGGTAACCCATGTCTCCTGTAACAAAATGACATCAAATTGGTCCAGAAAACACAGAAAACTTGGATCCCTGGAGCCAGAACACCACCCTGAGATATTCCAGCTTGATATAGACAAGCTATGGCCAGAACCCCTGAGTTGTCAGGTAGAAGGAGATCCTGAGACAGGGCCTCCAGGTAAATCCAATGCAGGGGATCCCACCACCACCTGCAAGCCTTTGTTCCCCATTGGAGCTATAAGCCCCAGCTCCGAGGGTGGTAAACACAACGCTTCATCATTGGGCAAAGCTAGGGAATATGACTGGGAACAGGGATAGGAAGGAGACAATTTATTTGCATTAGATATTTGGCAACCGTCGTGGTCGCCAAGCCCCCCATCCGTGGTCTGACCACCCTCAGGGACAAGTTCTATAGAAACCACTTTACCATGCATCTTACTATGCTCCAATATACCAGATACACAATTAATAGAGCTCTTTCTACTATGGGGGGGGGAGGGGTAACCTACCCAGTGGTTTCCTTGAAGAACGTGTCTTAGGACCTCCCTCCTTAAGTTTTGATAATTTTGTAACCACCTGCTCTAAATTACTAAACAGAGCTTGATATTCCTGAAATTCTTTCCGAACTGAAGGAGGGCAAGAAGCTATAGCCCCTACCGGTTTAACAGGGTCCACTTCCATAATGCCATCTGTAACGGGGGCAATCGATTGACTCTGGGCCAGCAAATTAGAAACATTTTGAGGCATAGGGCCTTCGCTTTCTGTACCATCCAACCCATACACTTGTGAAACGGTTAGCGGGTCTGCAGGCACCCCAGAGGGAGCCACAACATTTGTGTTGCCAATAGATCCAGGACAACGCTATAAATTATTTGATGTTGTTCCAAACACTCTAGACACATAAATAGCATTGTTATTTAAAATATCAACTTTCTCCATTATTTTCGTGACTAAGGCTGCTGATTTGAACAAGACTATCAAAGTCCAAGAGTCCCTAGATTATTATAAATGATCAACAGAGCCGATCACATGCCTAGTTATTGGAAGTGACAGCAGAAGCCTCAAGTGTTCAGCAACCTCAAGAGCAATGAACCAGTTAGGGAGGCGGCCCATAGAGGGGCGACGCACTGCACTCCCTCGAGATAATGGCACCACGTTTCAAAGGCGGCCTTGATGGCTAACAATTTGCAGTCAAAAATTGTGTAATTTTGTTCTGCGCTAGTGAGCTGCCAGGAGTAGTAGGCACAGGGGTGCAACAGTTTTGTCTTGTCATTGGCTTGGAGGAGGACTGCCCCAATGGTGCTGCTGGAGGCGTCCGCTTCTACATAGAACGGTTGGTTAACGTCTGGGTGACAGAGGATTGGGGCAGTGAGAGAGACCTATTTAAGGTGGGCGAAGCTATATTGCTGTTCTTTTCCCCACGCATAGGGTTGGCCCTTTTTTAGGAGGGAGGTAAGGGGTTTGGTGATCTCTGCATAGTTCGGAATGTATTGCCTATAGTAATCAGTGCTTCCAAGAAAGCGTTGGAAGGGTTTGACAGCCCAGGGAATCAGCCATTGTTGGATGGCCTCGACCTTTTGTGAGTCTATCACGATTCCCTCTGCACTGATCACGAATCCCAAGAAGTCCACTGTGATCAGGTGAAAGGCACATTTTTCTTGCTTGCAATACAGTTTATTGTCACGCAGACGTTGCAATACCCTTCAAACATGGGAGACATGTTGACTGTGGGAGGGGGAATAAATTAGGATATCGTCCAAGTACGCTATGACGAAAAGGTTGAGGACATCACGAAAAATATCATTTATGAAGTGCTGAAATGTCGCCGGAGCATTGGCCAGGCCAAACTGCATCACTTGATATTCAAAGTGGCCGTACCGCGTACGGAATGCGGTCTTCCATTCGTCGCCCTCTCACACTCGAACTAAATTGTAGGCACCACAGAGATCGAGCTTTGTGAATATATGAGCCCCCTGAAGTCGGTCCAGCAGCTCGGGGATTAGTGGCAAGGGATATCTGTTTTTAATAGTGACCAAGTTCAGGCCCCAATAGTCGATGCATGGTTGGAGGCCGCTGTCCTTTTTTGCTACAAAGAAGGGTGCCCTCAGGGAACAAGGTGCCCTCGGGACAAGGAGGGGCAAATAAAGCCATTGCGAAGACTGTCATCCAGATATTGGCGAAGGGTCGCGAGTTCAGGAGTAGACAGGGCATAAATACAGCCAAACGGGGGTTCGGTTCAGGGGAGGAGATCAATGGGACAATCATACGGCCGGTGAGGTGGTAGCTTGGCTGCTTGGATAGGACTGAACACATTGGTATAGTCTCGGTATTCCGTAGGCAGTTCGTTGAGACTGGTACTTGCTGAGAGAGTTGCAGGGGCTCGGAGGACGGGTGACGGTTGCTGAATTCACGTCTGGGTACAATACGGGGATGTAAATTGAAGTCAGGGACTGAACCAGTCAATGTTGGGATTGTGGAGGATCAACTAAGGGAGGCCCAAAACCACAGGGAATATGGGGGTACACACCACGTTGAAGACCAGTGTCTCTTGATGGGTCCCCATAGTACAGACCAGAGGGGAGGTCTGCAATGTGATGGGACCAGAGACAATGGGGGACCCATCTATCGAATGGACCACTTCAGGTTGGAATTTCGGTTCCAGTGCGATAGCACAGTCCTGGGCCCACCCGGTGTCAAGGAAGTTCCCTGATGCCCCGGAGTCAATAAGCGCCCATACCACACAGGATCGGCCTGGAGCGACCCCAAGAGTCACGGGTATCTGGAAGTGGGTGTCCTGCATGTGTCGGGTAGAGGAAAGATGCCTTATGGCCAGGACGGTCCCTGCCCATCCCGGCCCTTGGAGTTTCCCAGATCCCAGTGCCGGGACAGCAGAGACGGACATTCTTGAATTAAGTGATTGGGTCCGCCACAATAAAAACATGCATGCAACTTGCGCCGTCATTCCCGTTCTTCTGGGGACAAGGGTACATGTGAAGCTTCCAGCTGCATGTGTTCCGGGCCATTGGCGCAAGCTCCTTCAACAAGGAACGATGTAGTGGGTGCACATGGTGGGAACCCCCAGTTTTCCTGGCGTTGTTCTCTGCAACGTTCCGCCAGTGTTCCTGTATTTGTAGCGAGAGGTTTGCCAGTTTTTCCCAGGTATCGGGAAGAACAGTACATGCCAACTGGTCCTTAATATCATCGCTCAAGCCTCTCTGGAGCATCACCCGCAGGACATCATTGGGCCATTGGAGATCTAGGGCTAGCTGTTGGAAAGACGTTATATAGTCCAATAGCCCACCTTTGCCTTGTTTCAAAGAGAGGATAGCTGTTTCCGCATCCTTGACTCGGTGGGGGTGGTTGAAGAGGAACGCGAACTCCTGTATGAAATTAGGGTAGTTTGAGAGCAGGGGACTTTTCCCCTTTAAGGACATTGTAGCCCATTCTAACGGGAGACCTGTGAGGTGCCCTATAATAAATGCAACCTTAAGGTTGTCTGTGGTGTACGTTCCTGGTTGTGTAGTGAACGTAAACTCACGGAGCGCCAAGAAGCCCTGGAAGGCCCTCCGGTCCCCCATAAATTTATCGATGCAGGGCCCCTTGGGTTCTCTGGTACTTGCCACCCCTACAAGGGGCTGGGGAGCCTCTACGGCAACCACAGGGCAGCTACAGGTGGAGCAATGGGGGGGTACTCCGGGGGCGGGAGCACCATCTACTGCGGTGGCTAACGCATCATGTTTGCCCTGGAGGTCCTTCACGTCCATGGCTATGGATTGAACTGCTCTAACCAGTTCCCCTATCTCCTTAGCTATATCCATGGAAAAGGGGTCAGGTGTGTGCCCCCAGAGGTACGACACAAAATTATGGGGTACCGGTAATTCTGTCAGTGGGGCTAAGAAACAGACACACACACACACAAGGACACTACCCACTCTCTACTCGTCCCTTGCTGCTGGCAGGTCACTCAGAGCCTAAAATGTCCATCAGAATAGTAAGTGGGCCCTGAACGTCTCAAAGAGGTGAGGCCCTTATCATCATTGGGTGCCAGCACCAGAGTAGGGCCACAACTCCCCACCCTGTCCTTTAACTGCAGACACATGTCACGGGGGTATGAGCAAAGAAGTGAGTGATCGTGGGAAATGGGGGGCAGGGTCCCAAGGAGCAGGGGGCAAGGGTGGAGGCACACCGCACAGGGATGGGGGAAGGGTACCCAAGGAGCGGGGAACGCACACAACACTCACTTTTCAACAGACTTACACTAGGAAAAGGCTGAACAAGAAAGGACACCACTCACACACACGATGGGGTACTTCACACAGCACGACAACAACACAATCTCAAGCTCAATCACGCAGGGGGCCAGCTTCTCAGATTACTGGCGCTGGGTACTTCCCAGCGCCGGCTTTTATACTGGCAGCCCTGCCTCCCTACATGCCTGGAGCCACGCAGAGCGTCGTGGCAGTGCAGGCACTGACCCCGCATTGCGTGGGGACATGGAAGGGGGCACCTCGTCACTTCCACTCAGGGCAGTTGCCGGGGTGACGGAGAACACCAAAGGTGTCTCCAGAGCATGCGCGGCGGGGGGCGCATGCGCACCCGGGAGGGCGGACGTGCTGGGCCGGTATGAGTCTGACAGGAACTGACTGCTCAGGAGGGAGTGGGGTAGCGTGATGCGCATGTGCATCACAAGTATGAAGATCTGCCTCCTAGTGGTCAAAGGGAGAGGCTACCCGCACGGAGGAACCGGAATGCAGGAGAGAAAGGAATTCACCAAGGTAGGTGACCAATTCTCCTTTCTCCTTGAAAGAGAAACTTGCTGGGAGAAAGGATGGAGTCAGGAGAGAGACTGTGTGCATTGTGGAATTGTACAAGAGTTGGATAGAATTCCTTTAGGTATGTAACTGAGAAATCTCAGAGCTGCAAAAAAAATGCTCCAGTGAGAAGGGATCTGCAAAGCAATATCCCGCCTCCAGTCCCTTCTCACCTTGGTGGTGAAATTGATGAGGTTGCTCTCAGGTGTACAAAAAATCTTGCTGGTGAAACTGACGAAGGGTAAAAACAGACATAACAGTGGCCTGCTTTGGTCCACAGGCCACCAACATATCTGTTTTTGCACTGCCAGATGTTGCCCCAGGATTGCCTGGGGCTGTATCAGTGGCTAGTCCCGGGGTCTGACCTTGGGAAACCCCTGAGGTCACAACCTAGGCTAAGGCCCGCCTGACCAGGCTAGTACATCTGTTGTGGCCCGCCATGACCCAGCCCAGATTGCGACCTGTCATGGCTGACTGTCATTGACCGTCATGGCAGGGGTCAGGACACTGGGAGCGGCGTGGGGATCGGTCTGGCCACCCGCACATCTGTTGCAGCCCTCCTTTTCCCCAGATGGCAGGACAGCAGCCGATCCATGGGCACATACAGTCGGTGCCCTGACATGGCCTGGCCCATGTCCACCATGGATATCCGCCCCAGGCCAGGTCATGACAGTGGCATGCCACCATCACGTGTGTTTTTACCCAAAGTTTGGGCTGAAAGGAAAACTCGCTGACTGGCTGCTTGGCTGCCAATCAAACTCAGGTTGGTACTGCAGCAGCAGGCAGAATTTAGTGCATTCCCCTTTTAAAAAATGGAAGTTCTTAGATCAAAAAAGCTTTTGGTTTAAGAGAGGAGTTAAGGTTCTTACAAATTCTCTCCTGCTCCGAAAAGCATGGAAATTGTAAGTTAAAGGTTCCCACCTTAAATTGCTTACTATGTAAACAATGCAAACGTTGTAGTCTCGCATATTGTGCTCACTTACAATTTAGGCTCCATGTACCCATGCTTTGCCTTGGTCTTTCAGCCCCAATCCTCTTCTTCAGCAGGTTGGGGGCAACACTGAAACTGGAGAGCAGAGGGGAAGCCAAGTCTATAGCTAGGATGTTGTTATGGGGAAAGGCTGCATCACAAGGGCAGGGGGTGAGAATTTCACTTGCCTTTAAAAAGTTCATGTCCTTGGTTAAAAAAAATTCATTCTCAGTCAAAAGCCTACTTAAAACTCTTTAAAAAAAAAAAAAAAAAAAACCAAGCAAAAATAATATATATATAGCTGCCTGTTCAATGTAACAAATGTTTAACTATTCAAAGACTTCTACAGTGCTGCAAAATAATTTACTTGGGGAAAGCATCCCCTTATCTCCCCCTTAACTATAAGCCTGGAAATTACAATGTCTTGGGTTCAAAGTGAAGGGTTTCCCCCTGCTCAGAGGTGTAAATGGTTACTCATCTTGGCATGTAACTCACTTTCACAAAGATGAGAAACTGTCTTCCTTGGTGCAAAATGGCCCCTGTGAACGTAACAAATTTTGCTGATTAAAAGAAATGGCATTTTAGAAGTAGGCACTTCTTGGGGAAACAGGGGCAACTGTAGTAAGTTCTATGAAGCTCAAAGTTAAGAGAGTCTGAGACATTATTTCTAATCTATTCAGTCTATCCTCCTCCTGCTGTGCAATCCAGAAGGCTGAGAGGTCACCAGACACAATTGTTGTAAACCACAGACGCTGCACATACCTATAATGAGACCAGTTTATACCATTCCATAGGGATCGAGCCAGCCTTAACAGCCTTGATGAACAGCAAAGGACTCCAACTTTTTGAGATCAGAAATCCTGAGGTCATCACACAAATGGCAAGTGCAGCTCAGACATTTATTGCTCCACACACAGTTCCTTGCAAATAAAGTGTGTCTGGATTAGTTTATCATGTCTCTCTTTCTTTGTAGGGATACTTCATTATACAGCTGGACTTTGGCTTCCCACATCACTTGCTGGTAGATTTCCTTAGGGAAACATTATAGAAGGGAGTGGAAAATTCGGCGACACGAACAGAAAGAATACATACAGCCAGTGAAAACACTATGCAATTATTTTGTCAGCCTCCATGTAACTTGGTCATTAAAGGTGATGTGGATTTCCAACAAGGACTGCTTCCAGCTTATGTGGGAACATCATTGCTAAAGGGGGGTGAAGAAATCAGGGTCCAACCAGCTTCTTGTTTGCTTAAGTATCAGGCAACTCGTGTATCCATGAAAGTGGAATGCTTTAGTTCCTGATCCAAGACTTGCTGAATTCAGTGAATTTCCCTTTTGGGTTTCCATGGATTTGATTGGGCCCCAATGGCAAGTACAGTGTATCAGGCAGATGGCAAGATTCACCCTATCCATGTGTGATATCCTAGCAAAAAGACCTCTTTTGGAGTATCCTGCTATGGAGCAGGAGGTGGCAGAGCCCCTTTCTTTAAAGAGTCTGCACCTAGAATAGTGCATCCCATTCTGGGAATTTGAATATCCTGATAATGATACACTCAAAGATGTTTGAGAAGAAAACCACACATTTATTTTCATTTATATCCTGCCTTTGTCCTAGGGCTCAGGAGAGGGATACCACGCATAAAAATTATGAAATAAGTATACATACATAAAACCATTTTAAAATGTTTTAAAACCTTCCCAAAACCTATCCCTGCCTGTCCAATGCATGGCCAGATAAAAAGGACTTAGTGTCTATACCAGGGGTAGGGAATCTCCAGCCTGAGAGCCAATTACAGCCCACAGCTGTTGTCCCTTTTCTCCCCCTGCTCCCGGATACTCCTCCATTTGGGTAGCTCCTTGTTTGGACCTCCAGAAGGCAGCTGTCACCGGGTTTGCCCACAGGTCTGCTGGCATCTCGTTGCGTTTCCAGATCTTTTTGAATGTGGAGAAGAATTCCTTGATGCATGTCTTCTCGTTGAAGGCCTGGATTAGCTGTGCGTAGTGTTGGATGTGTTGCTCCCTCATGTTGGTTGGG